>CAIGRT010128795.1:0-10131 GCA_903798405.1 Fraxinus platypoda
TAACAATATCTTCTAAAGACATACCTGAATTGGAAGTTTGGCTCGATTATTTTCTAGGCGGGTATAGCTGCTTATATTGCTAGAAACTTGGGCGATTTTGAGTTGCGGGCTGATTTTCTTATGGATTTCCATAGCTAAGATTATGATGATCCATCCATCCCTGGTTAAACTTGTTTGAATAGGGATCATAGTTCCTTTACGGTTGTCCAGGAAAGTTACCTGCTGCATTAACTTGTTCAATGGGTTCCTCTTGAAGAGTTGGACACATGTCAGTTGGATGTCCCACTACTGAACAAATCCCACAAATTTTTGTTGTCTGTATATTACCTATAGCCATTTGACGAACAAGAGAAGTTAGACTCGCAATTTGTTGTTCAATAGATGAGATACTTACCTTATTAGCATGTTTAGAATGAAGGTCAAGTCTAGTGCCAAATTGTTGAGAGTTGACTGCCATGTTTGCAATTAAGCTCCTTACTCTCTCGGGAGTTTTATCTGCCAAAGCTCCTACACTAGCAGCATCAATCATACTACTATTAGTGGGTAGAAGGCCGTCATAGAAATATTAGATGAGAAGTTGCTCACTAATTTGATTATGAGGGCAACTTGCACATAACTTCTTGAAGCACTCCCAGTATGCATGTAGGGATTCTCTGCTGTCCTGCTTTACACCACAAATTTCTTTTCGAATGTTAGCTGCCCTTGAAGTTGAAAATATTTATCTAAAAACAACCTATTCATCTCGTCCCATGTGGCAATTCTCTCGGAGGGTAGATATTAGATCCAATCCTTAGCCGAATCCTTCAAAGAAAATAGAAAGGTTCTTAATTTAATTTGGTCTTCAGTCACTCCCGTGGGTTTTATGCTCGTACAAACCACATGAAACTCCTTTAGATGCTTATGAGGATCTTCACCTGCAAGACCATGAAAAGTGGGAAAGAGATGTATTAGTCCAAATTTTAATTCAAAGGCAGTAGTTGCATCTAAAGTAGGGAACGTTATGCATAATGGTTGTTGGTTCAAATTGGGGGCTGCAAGCTCTTTCAAAGTTCGATTTCCAGCCATGACTTCCTTTTCATCCGAATCAGAATCGCTAGCAAATAGGAGATCGGGATCAAGATTGTTCTCTTCGAAATTCCATCGAGTTCCAATCCTTAACCTGCGCAAAGTTCTCTCCATTTCTTGATCGTACTACAAATCACCTTGATTAGAAGATCGAGTTACAGTCATATACGATCAAAGAAGAAACTCTAACGAATTATGGAAAACAAGTAAGGAAAAGCTAGAGTAAAAGAAAAATGAACAAGAATTCTACGCTAAAATACAGAAAAATAATAAAATGTCTAAAAACCCTAGAAAACGATGGAATTTGACTTCGGAAGGGGGTGGTTTGTGGATGCAAACAAAGTATTGCTCATAACGCTGTTTTCCTTCAAAATACAAATGTTTAATCCAATAAGAGTCAAAATCGCAAATATCGAAAATTAACGATTTTTTTCAGTAACGAAATAAGCAAATAAGAAGCACAAAAATAAACTAAATCAATTCTCCTGGAAACAGTGCCAAAATTTAGTGTGCTATCACAGGCACCAAAAAATAAAACCTTTACTTCTAAAAAAAAAATGTAGTAATGAAACAAAGGGTCGATCCCACAGAGAATGATTAGTCTAATTTTATGCTATGTAAACGATGATTGGGGGGTTTTGATTATACGCAAACAATTTTAAATAAATCAACTAATGAATAACTTAAATTAAAATAATGAAATTAATCAAAAGAACAAACTTTGGTCTAAGTCTAGATCCACCATTGGAATTTCATAACTGATCATAGATGCAAATATATATTAATTATCACATTGAATAATCACCGTTGGATTTATTTTCTCATTTCTCCTTAATTGTAGTTAATTAGAAAACAAGCGGTCCAATTAACCCTAATTACTAAACAACCCAAAACTAGCGCTATGGATTTAATCTAGTAACCGCCTTAATAATTAGAGAAATCGATGAAACTAAATAACACAATCATAAGCGGTTGTATTTAATCTAGTCCAACGTTCTTCCTAAGATTTAACAATTTCTAACGCAGCAAATCATTAAACCCTAGTTGCTTTATAAATTAAAGAGATCAAACAATTACGGATTTAATATTTAATTTAGCGATAAATTGCAACAAATAATAAACTAATAGGCCTCCTAGAAATTAAGCGCGACAATCATGAACATAAGTGCAGAAGAACATTCAATACTCAAAACATGAATTAAACAATGAAAATAAATTGACCCACGTGATGAAAGTAACGGTTATTAAGGAACTGACTGCTTTGATTGTCTATATACCTTCTACACCAATACGTTGAGAGGTCTGAACTAAGCCAGCTCCACAACTAGTTAGTCCCAACTGTCCTTGTTTGGTTCGATCACTTAGCCGATCTGGAGAGACTTTCAAATGAGAGTGGTCGAGCTTGGAAAAAAATTCAATATAAGTTCGTGTTGGGAATTTACTTAATATGTGTTAAATATTGGTTGCTTAACAATTTTGGGCCCAATGATGTAGCCCAAATTGGAAATTCAATTAATGGCCATATGATGCAGTCAAAACTAATGTTGAGTCCAGCCCATTTTGAATGCAACCCGGCAATTCACTCCCATTGTGTATTCTCGCGTTTTAACTCAAGTGCGATTTTGGTTATTTATTTTGAAGACTGAGATTATGCTATGTAAAATGACTGTGGTCATTGGATGCTTCTGATTGTTTGTATTATTAGCTTGACTTTTCATTTTGCTTTTGGTCTTCGAGATTATTCTTAGGGTTTTCTCTATTCTGCTCTCTGTGTATTCTCTCTGAAAACCTTTATTTTTCGCCTTGTAATCTTTGATTCGAGATGTTCTTGGAAGAAAACTTTTAGGTCTGAGGGCATAATCCTTTGTGGATAGCTGTATTGTGAAATTTGCATTGATTATTGCGGTTTCTAGTGGATTGGAGCAATAATCACTTCGGTGTATGCTCAACGGGTGATTGGCCTTGATTTTGGTGAACATCCGGGCCTACGGACGAAAAATCTCTTGTGTTCTTTAATTTTTGTAATTACTTGGTGTTTTTGGGCCCTGTATAATACTAACAGTGGTATCAGTGCACTTCGATATTCATAAAAATTCTTCAATCTGGTATTTTTTGGTGTTCTTGGCTGCCGGAACCCTAGATCTTCAAGGATCTGTACTGGAAAGGGTTGGGTCCTTATTTTTGTGGAGAAAGTAAAATAGATCTGGTATTCATTATTTCACATTGTTGATCTGAGATATTTGACAACGAGTTTCTAACCCTACCTATTGTATCTTCTTATGATCTGTAGATTTCTTGGATCTCTTGGTTGAAACCCTCTCGCATCTTCCTTTGTCTAGGGTTTCTTTTTGAAAACCCTCTCGGATCTTACTTTTGAGCTCTTATTTTCGAAAGTTGCATATTCTGTTGTTTGGTTTATTATTCGTGTTATCTGCTTCTCTGATTTGTTTTTTAACTGTGTACATTTGTGTGAAATTAAATTTTCTGCACCTTAACGCTCTGTGTGTACATTAGTTGGTTTGTTACTCTATGCCTTTTTATTACATCAAACTTTGCTCCATTTTTAAAAACTGTTAAGCATTC
The DNA here is from genome assembly GCA_903798405.1 of Fraxinus platypoda. NCBI lineage: Eukaryota > Viridiplantae > Streptophyta > Magnoliopsida > Lamiales > Oleaceae > Fraxinus > Fraxinus platypoda. The sequence continues at coordinate 3,649 of CAIGRT010128795.1, forward strand.
ACTGTTTTTCAAGTTTAAAATGGGTAGTACTAAGGTTGATGTTGAAATCTGAAATGGCAAAGGAGACTTTATTCTCTAGAGTAAGAAAATGAAGGCTCTGTTAATACATTTTATATGTGCTAAAGCTCTTAATGAATCTTGGGGGAAGAAGTGGTTGATAATAAAAGAACTGAACAAGATGAAACCGCATGGAGCACTATTTTTTTTGCATTTATCTGATAGTATCATGAGAGAAGTAGGAGAGACTGAGACTGTAGTATAAATTTGGACAAAGCTTGAATCACTTTACAAAACTAAGACACTTCCGAATAAATGTCACCTGTGGAAACAATTCTTTAGCTTTAAGTTTGATCCCAACTGTGATCTTGAAGCTAATCATGACAAATTTAATAAACTTTCTCAAGATCTCACCAATAGTGGTGAGATACTTTCTAATGATTAAAAATATGTAGCCTTATTATCATCCTTACCTGAAAAATATAAAGATTTGAAACATGCCCTTGAATATGGAAAAAATTCTGTTACAGTTGATGTTATTGTTTCTTCCTTAAGGAATAAGGAACTTGAATTTAAAAGTGAGTTAAAAAATCATCAAGTGGAGTTGGTTACAATGTGAAAGGAAATAATTCTTTCTAAAGAAACATTAACAATCCTTTAAACAAAAGTTTTGGAAAATAAAAAAATATTCTGAAAATTTTAAAAGAGCGGATGGACGCTCAACAGAGATATCAGGCTGACCAGAATGACACCCCATTCATTGAGGTTGGTAACGGGAAAAAGGGAGCATACCAAAATATTCATCGCATAACTCAAATTCCAGTGCTACCTAACGAAAATAGTCAATTGATGAAATCAGGGACAAATTTGGACCTAACCTTACAAGGGACAAATTTGAAGGCAACTAGCAATGAAATACCTAAAATACTCGTGGACCAAAGGAATGCCAAGGCTGCTATGGATAAAAAGAGGGATAAGAAGAAGGGAAATACCCTTGCTTCATCTTCATGAAGATCGCCTCTTGGAATATTAGGGGTTTGAACCTACCCTTTAAACAAAATGGGATTTGGGAATTCATCAAAAAGCACAATATTGATGTTATGGGAGTTTTAGAGACGAAACTTGGGGAACCAAAATTGGACTGTATTATGCGGAATAAATTCAACGGGTTGTTGCAAGTTAACAATTTTTGTACACATCAAGCTGTGAGAATTTTAATTTTGTGGAATCCCACGAAGGTCTTTTTGGAGGTAGTGGAGAGTACACCACAAGTTATCCATTGTATTGCTACTTGCAAGGTAACCTCATATACCTTTCATGTTAGTTTTGTTTATGCATTCCATACTATTGTAACCCGAAGGCCACTTTGGAGTAGCATCATGAATTTGAGTGTCTCGTTGCCTTGGTTGGTGCTTGGGGATTTCAATAATGTTTCGAAATTTGATGAAAAATGTAATAGTGCGGAGGTGACGCCATATGAATTGAAGGATTCTGCTAATTGTTGCCTTCAAGTTGGTATCACGGATTTAAGGTCCACGTGTTGTCTTTACACTTGGACCAACAATTCTATGTGGAGTAAGCTTGATAATGCAATGGTGAATGAAGCTTAGATACAAAATTGGGCTTATGGTTATGCTGATTTTTTGCCGTCGGGTTGCCTTTCCGATCATTCTCCGTGTTGTCTCAGTTATGGAGCGGGATGGGAGCAATATAAAGCCATTTAGATTCTTCAACATGTGGACAACCATGAGGATTTTCCGGAAGTTTTTCAAAGAGGCTAGAATTTCATTGATGGAGGGACAAAACAATATGTGTTTTGCAAGAAACTACAAAATTTGAAGGGAACATTGAAGGCACTCAATGCTAAGCATTTTGAACACAAATCTACTAGGGCCAACATTGCTAAGATTGAGTTGGAGGATGGTCAAAAAATGCTTCATGATCAGCCCACAAACCAACAATATCAACTTTTGGTGGCCGAGTTGAGGAAAAAAGCTTTTGGATTATGTGAAGCGGAACGAAGTTTCTACTTTCAACAAGCTAAATGTAATTTCCTTATCAATAGTGATAAGTGTACAAAATTTTTCCATGCTAGGGTGAAGCGTAACATAAGAAAGAATTTTATTACAAAAGTTCTTAAGGATGATGGGTGCTATACCACGTCGCAAGATGAAGTTGCTCATAAGTTTATCCAATTCTATAGTCTTTACTTGCTACAAGCTGTCCAAATTTACCCATTGAGCAGATTTTTTTAAGGGAAGGTCCTTTGGTGACTTTGGAACAAGGTGTTTCTCTTGTTCGGGATATTTTTAGTCAAGGAGTTAATGAGGCACTCTTTGATATTGGTGATGATAAGTCTCCCAGACCAAATTGTTACTCATCATATTTTTTCAAGAAAGCATGGAGGATTGTTGGAGTTGATTTTCTTGAGGCCATCAAAGAATTTTTTGCATCGAGTTCTCTCCTCAAACAAGTGAATCACACGGTTATTGCCTTGGTTCCAAAATCCAGTCACACTACGATTGTTGGAGACTATAGGCCTATTTCTTGTTGCAATGTTTTTTACAAGGTTATTGCTAAGATCGTTGCATCTAGATTGAGGCCTATTTTGGGAAGCATTGTTCATCAAGCCCAATCCGCATTTGTTGAAGGAAAAATTATGATTGAAAACATGCACCTTGCTCAAGAGCTCATTCTCCAAGATGTCTAATTAAGGTTAATATTCGCAAGGTGTATGGCTCAGTTGATTGGGGCTTCTTAAAGCAAATGCTTGAGGGGTTATGTTTTCCTACTAAATTCATCAGTTGGGTTATGGAATGTGTCACTACACGCACTTATTCTGTGGCATTGAATGGAAGCATATACGATTTTCAAATGGAAGAAAGGCCTACGGCAAGGTGATCTACTCTCACCATTCTTATTTTTTTTATGTATTGAATATCTTTCAAGAATGCTTAAGGCAGACTCTAATGAGAGTGATTTTAACTATCATCCCAAATGTGGCCCGTTGAAGATTGCACACTTTGCTTTTGCGGATGATATAATGCTCTTTGTAAAGGGAGATGTCATTTCGGTGAAAATTTTGATGGATTACTTAAAAAAATTCGGGAATGCATCGGGATTAAGGATGAATAATCTTAAGTCCATCTTATTTACAGTTGGAATACACGGGGAAAAGCTTGATGAAATCCAAGAACTTACCAATATTCCGAAGGGTACAATGCCTTTTCGATATTTGAGCATTCCACTTGTTTTCGAGGAACTTAAGGTCAGTTATGCTCCTTTTTTTTATAAAATTACAGCTTATATAAGTGCTTGGACATGCTCTTCATTATCCTATGCGGGTAGAACGGAATTGATTAGAACGGTGCTTCAAGGAGTCGCATGTTTTTGGCTTTCTTTGTTACCTATTCCAGCTACAATTATTTCAAAAATCATAAGTCTTTGCCGTAACTTTCTTTGGGGGTCAAAGAAGCCTTTGGTTGCTTGGAGGGATGTTTGCTTACCAAAGAAAAAAGGTTGTTTGGGCTTTAGAGACATGAAAAGCTGGAATTCAGCATTACTTGCCAAGTTGCTATAGAATATCCATCATAAAACGGACACTTTGTGGATTCGTTGGGTAGATCAATTTTACCTTAAAGGAGCTAGTATTTGGGAGGTCTTGCCTAGGAAATATCACTCACCACTCTTCAAAAAACTGCTCAAAATTAGGGATGGTTTTAGGCAGTTTTTTGCACACGAGCAGGATGGCCAGCCCACTTTAGAGACGCCCAACATATTTTCAGCCAAAATGCATGGATAAATGGGGAAACTTTTTGTGTAACAAAGGCCTATGATTTTTTTTGGCCTAAGGAAAATGTTAAGTGCTGCGCAACGGATGTTTGGAAACACTTCATCACTCTAAACTCTAAACACTCATTTATGTTGTGGTTGGGAGCTCAATCCAAGTTACTCACCAAAGATAAATTGCATTACTTGGATATTGATTGAAATTACATTTGTTTTGTGCTTCACATGAGGAGACATGTCATCGCCTATTTTTTGAATGTCCTTTCTCTTCAAGTGTTTGGAAGAGCATCAAGATTTGGTTGGACATTACAAGAGCCTTGACTACCATGGCTAGTACACTAAAGTGGATAAAGAAGGAGGCTAGAGGAACCTCATGGCGCAACAAAGCTAAAAGGTTTGCTTTAGCTAGTTTCATCTACTACATTTGGTTGGCTAGGAATATGATGGTTTTTGAAAATTTGAAACCCCATGTTGAGAGTATTGTACGACGAATCAAAACACACGTATACAAAGTGATATTCTCTTTGTATCCTAATGTTTTTATTTGTTATGAGTCGTTAGCAATGGGTTGATTTGTATTCTCTTTTGTTTGGTTCTCTTTTGTTTGATTACTTGGGGATGCCCATGGTAGTTGTTTTTCCTTTGTAACTTCATTATTGCTTCACCCGGGAATGCCCGAAGTTTTTGTATATGGTGTTTGATCTATATAATTCATTTTTACCTATCCAAAAATAATAATAAGGCTAAAGGAAATAAATGTTACTTTTTTGGAAAATTGGGTCATTTCATAAAAGATTGTAACAAGAGAATTGATGAATTGAAAAATGCTAATAAAGTTGAAGGTGGAGCTGCTATAGCTTATGAAGAAACTACAGCCTCTAATGGACAGGTTTACATTACTTGTCAATCTTCAACTAAAACTGAATGGATTCTTGATTCAGGTGTACTTTTCATATGGCACCTTATAAAGAATACTTCATTGATTTTCTTGAAATAAATGGAAGGCGGGTAATATTGGGAAATGACTTATCTTTCAAAATAAAAGGAATTGGTAAAACTGTTTTAAAACTAGAAAATGAGAATATTCTGACTTTGAATAAGATCAGATACATTCCTGATCTAAAGAGGAATTTAATCTTTTTAGGTACTCTTGATGATGAAGGTTTTGATACCACTATAAATAAAGGTATTTTAGCACTTTAAAAGGATTTTGCAAAAGTCACTTATGTTGAAAATCAAATGGGATTTATACTTTGAAAGCTTTACCTTTACAGAATAAATCTCTTGCTGCAACAGTCTCCCAATCTGATAAATATGAACTTTGGTACAAAAGACTTGGACATATTAGTGATAAGAATTTGTACATTATTAAGAAACAAGTTCTTTTGGAAATGAAATGATAGAAAGAATGTCATTTTCTGAACATTGCATTTATGGGAAGCAAAAGAAATTGCATTGTGCTACTGGCATTCATAAATCAAAATCCATTCTTGATTATTTGCATGCTGATCTGTGGGGACCACTTACTCTTTGCACTTATTCTAGTTAGAATTACTTCTTGCTCATTATAGATGATTTTTCAAAAAAACTTTGGGTCATTCTTTTGAAAAAATAAATCTGGCACCTTCAAAAATTTTGTAGAATGGAAAACTCTTACTGAAAATCAAGTTAATAAAAATGTTAAAGCACGTAGAACAGATAATGGTCTTGAATTTTGCAATAAAGAGTTTGATAGCTTTTGCAAAACTAATGGGATTCTTATACATAGGACTGTAACATATACTCCACAACAGAATGAGCTTGCAGAAAGAATGAATAGGACTTTGTTAGAAAATGTTAGATGTATGCTGATAAGTTCAGGCCTTTCAAAATTATTCCGGGGAGAAACTGTTAAAACTGTCTATTTTCTAACAAATAAGTGTCCTCTTAATCTTTAAAATATGATACACCTAATCATTTTTGGAGTGGTTATTCTGTTGGTTATTCTAAACTAAAAATATTTGGTTGTACTGCAACTTGAGCCCAGATCTGTTAAGGGTGTTTTCTTAGGTTATGGTGAACGTGTTAAAGGCTAGAGTTTGGTTGAAAGTTCAGGGAGGTTATAGAGTTATAACAAGCAAGAATGTCATCTTTAATGAGTTGGACATGCCTTGAATTAAAGAAAAAGAAAAAGCAACAACTGAAACTGATCAAAACAAAACTGTAATGGAATCTGAACTTTTTCAGACAAATTTAAAGTCTGGAAATGATGATCAGTTTGAGGTAGAGCTTGGTCAAGAACTAAATAATGAACCTAAACCTAAAATTTAGTTAGAACCTGTTAATGAACCTGTACTTGATCAACCTGAAAATCCTTTAGGAGATTATCATCTTGCAAGGGATAGAGTGAGAAGAGAAATAAAACCACCATCAAGATATAATAATTCTGATTTTGTTACAGCTCTGAATGTTTAGAATTTGTTAGATAATGAGCCTAACTCATATGAAGAGGTCATTGAGGGAAAACATGTAAGTTTTTCGCTTGCTGCAATGAAAAATGAAATGCTTTTATTAATTAAAAATAAGACATGGGTCTTAGTGAATAAACCCAAAGGGAAAAGGGTTATTGATTGCAGGTGGATCTATAAGATAAAAGAAAGTGATTCAAAAGGTGAAAATGTAAGGTTTAAGGTCAGATTAGTTTCTAAGGGCTTTAAC
>CAIGRT010128812.1:0-10633 GCA_903798405.1 Fraxinus platypoda
CAAATTCCTATTTTTGGGATGTTTGATCGATAACCTTTTTCATATAAAATATTTTTAATTTTTAGTCATGTAACCATATTTTCCTCAAAACAAAAAAGACATTTTCTTAATGGAGTGATGATTTTTATTTTTCAAGTAATTCACTCTCTCCTTCTCTGTCATCTATCCACTCTCTGTCATCTACCCACCAATAAAAAATAGACAAATATAATATTTTCTAAATTAAAAACTAAATCAATCAAACACATTTAATTAATGATTTTCATACAAATAAGTTCTATGCAATTGAATTGGCCTAAAATTTATTTTCTTTCTATACAAATTATATTCTCGCAAATGAAATAGTTATATTTTATTCTTTTGGGGTATCAATCATTTAATTGTTTTCAAATTTAATTATATTTAGATGCTAATTAATATGTAAATAGAAAATATAAATATAAGATTAAAAAATATATTCAGACGCGATGTGAACTATACAAGATATCCCATCACATTTAACAGTATGAGATTTAAGAGAAAATAAAGTTGTAATAGTAACAACTCGAGTTTCTATATTCAAACTGTTATATTATACATACTGTTCGTTTTTCTCGAGTCTAAATCCATCTTACCCTTCACGAAATTCTATGGCGTCCCCCAAAATTCGAATTTAAACTATATTAATGAATGTATACATGATTGGATACTCCGGTTACAAGAGGAAGACAGACTACCTACTTGTGCACAACACAGAACAGGAAGCTATGTAACTTCATTTGGTAAAGCTATAAACTCGGATTTTTCTGAGCATCAGAATAGGAAGGCGTCAAAGCAACCAAAGCTCATATTATAAGCATCTTCAGTAATATTTCATTATCAAGAAAGATGTTCGAGCACAGTAATCTTGTAAAGTCATGATAGAGAAGGTATGGACATTCCTTGACTAAGGTAGTTAAAGACTTGCTTTAGATTACCTCTTGACGGGCGAGCATTAACAGCAAATTTACATATAAATACCAATCTTCTACGCAGCTCTAACTTGGTTATACGTGTCTCGTTAAAGGAGTTCCCATCATCAAAGTGTCCTAATAACAGAATTTAAATTAGACGAACACTATAAAACACAAAATAGTAGCGTTCGTTATGTGTGCTCTGTAGCATTGAACATTTAAACTAAGAGAGAGGAAAATAAAAAATAAAAGAAAAATATCGAATCTTAAACTTGATATGAGATTCTAATACATACCTGCGTCAGTATATAATGAAGTAAAGATTGCCACACACACACATATGCTTATATCTTCTCCTGTAAACAGAACAGATATAAGAGAATCATGGTGTCAGTTTTGTACATTACTATGCACGAACAAAAAAATATGTTGTAACGTAACATTACGAATTTTTTTCTAAGTTGTTTATTCTTGTGTAGCTAAGTGCATAATAAGCAAAGCTTAAATTGTTTTTTTTCTCTTTTTTTTTTCCTTATAAGTTGTGGGTCTGAGAAAATATATGGTAATAAATTGTGGTCATACGAAATGTGTTGATATGAAGTATGTTTGACCAGCTCAAAAAATAATTTAAGGTTTGCCAAACATGCAGTAAATAAGTAATGTCATTGAAATGAGATAAAAAGTTTGGTTGTTCCAAAGTACAAAAGGATTACCAAATCATGAGTCCATAGTTATAACCGTCATTTTCACCATCAGGATATTACGAACTAAACCATCCTAATCAATCGCTAAGGTAGCAACCATGCATCAAAGAAGATAAACAGAATAGTAGATAGCTTACCATTGTCGCAGCAAATTAGAAGTGTCTTCCCTTGTCTTAATTTCGTTTTGGCAAAATCCAAGGCAGAGGGAAGATTTCTCAACAAAGAAAACCTATCAAATTTGGAGTCCTATTCACGAGTAGAAGAGAAAGAAAGAGAAAATATGGTAAATATCCACAAATAAATATCTAGCAAATGCCAATCATTCTGCAATACATACCACAATTGGCAGGTATAAATACGATTCTGAATCCATAGAGAGAGAGACTGACTCCTTGTGACAGTTTATTATGCTATCAGCAGGAAACATGTCCGCGGCTGCAATATAGTATCTCATTAGACTGGGTTGGTAAACATTATTCTAAAAATTAACTGCTGCGCAAGCAAAAGAGATAATTAAATGATGCTAGTTCATTATACTGAGATTGACTTTAAAGCATTTTGTAAGCATTGAGCACTTCTAATATTGGCTTTTAAACTCTCATTAGACTGGTTTGGTAAGAATTATTCTACAAATTAACAGATGCACAAGCAAAAGAGACAATTAGATGATGCTAGTTCATTAGACTGAGGTTGACCTTAAACTTAAAGCATTCTGTTGTCATTGAGCACTTCTAACTTGGCTTTTAAACTCTTCACAAAAATTATAAGGGGCACAAAGTGAATCATAATATTGATTTGCCAGTGCCATATTCACCTATGCAACAACCACTAGTAACAGTCTCCACATTTGCAATATCAAAAGGTGAAAAGAAAAAATCAAATAAAACCAACCAAGAAGAAAAATTTGAGCATTTTGACAAGAAAAACAATAGGAAAAAAAATTAAAGTACCGAGTGGAGTTCTTCCAACTGCGATGTTAGTTGAGCCCAACCAAGATATTGCGTAGTTGTCACTTGATTTTTCATCCCCAGCCAAACTAGGAATATCCACGTCAAACGGGTTTGTGCTACCCAAACATTTTGAAGGTCTGATGGACACCTGAGGAGCATTTTCTCCCCTTTGTGCCCGATAAACTCGATCCTTTTCAACAATATTAGCTACCTTTTGATTACACAAGTCAGGACCTAAGCTTATAAGATCATAGGCATTTTTCCAGAAAAGATTAGGTGATAAACCCCTTGCCCAACTTTCCTCGTCGTCACCGGCTCCAGGAATATAATTCCAGCTAAACTCAGAGGTAGTTAGTTTCTGAAACATGCTACTCAACGATGACGCAGAAATAAGCATCACAGGTGTGAAATCCCATGAATCATATTCAGGTACTTCATTCAACCAGATGACAGTTTTCTGTGATATCCATAATGGTCGTAGAGGTTTTCTAAGGGATAATGAAATTGAGGCAATGTCTGCTCCACTGGATTCAAATTCCTTGGTCCATCCTTCCAAACGGGCCTCAATCATTGCTTTCTCAGTTTCTGAAACCCAGAGAGGAAGATGCAAGGAACAATCCCACTCAGAAGAGTCTTGCTCAATATTACTAGTAAGCTCATCCGAACTATTTGATTCCTGTTAAGGTGAATTAAAGCCAAATATTGATTAATGTAAATATAATTATGAGCAAGTATCACAACCCAAAAACAATAATATGGAAGGAATATGGTATCACAGACAACACTGGTGTTTGGAATAATGCAAGATGCATCAACTCCAAAGCAGAGAGTCAATAACTCGTCACAAAATAGTAAATTGATCAAGTAGATCAGCAATGCTACTAATAAAGCATGGCTGCTGAGTCTAATAACTTAATTATTTGCCTGTCCAATACTTAAATCACTTCCCAAGGCTGTCATACAATTGCTTTCAATCAGCGCCAAATGCTAATCCCAGATGAGATTCATCTTTATTGAGCAGTAGATGTGACCTTTTCTCACTTTTCCACAAAATGGGCCTCGGTCAAACGAAATAAAATCTAGAGAATTCCGAGTTATTTTTCTTTTCCTTTTTTCAGAAAGAGCACATATGGTTTCCATCATTATATTATGAAACAAACCACTATGCCAAATAACGCATATCAACTGAAATGATTTGCATGGATTTGATGTCAGATGCATTTTACATGGTAAATGTAAGAAATTTATAATCAAGTATAAAACCACCCAGGTCAAAATAAACCTCATTCTAATGTACTTGGGTCGGCCAAATGGGTTTTAATTTGTACAAATATATAGATAAATTAATTATGCTCAAACTACCGGCCAAAAAGTTATCAACCCATATAGCTCAAATTAACTCAAATGGATATGATGTGGGATGACATTTTACATGGCAAAACTAAGAATTTATAATAAAAAAGTGAAAATGTATTCAGGTGCATCAAAATGAAAAGATCAGCATTGTAAACTTCTTATATGTGAACACACCCGTAGTGCTACAACTTCAATCAATTACTAAAGAAAATAATCTTCTACTCACATTCTTTAGAGTGCCGTTTCCATCCATTCTGGCCCTATGATTAGAAATCGCACGATTTAACACACAGGTCCAAATTGGTATTGTCTTGGACATACTGTCAGGAAACCTCTTCCCTTTTCTTGTGGAATCAACAATCATGACTCCACCCTTCTGTCCTACCCATCAAAATAAAAGTTGAAAGTGCATTCCATATACCTCTGCAGTAGTACTGCTGATCATACATGGTTGCGCAAGCATAAAAAATGAGCAGGTTTAAGAGTAAACTTGCATTATTCCAACAATTTAAAAAATAAATCTTGAAGAAAAAACTCAAAGATTGCAATTTTAGCAATATTCAAAAAAAGGATTTTAGTGTCCAGTATATTTTTTATATATCTTAAACTTTTGCATATGATGTTACATTTATATGACGCATATCACTCATTATTTTATTACAGAATGCATACTACTAAGGTAGAAGTGGTGCTGATTAAAATCAAGAAAACAAAAGGTTGTGTTTGGAATCATGGACTTGGGCATTTTTTAATGGAATTCCACAAGAACCAACTCTCTCTTTTCTTATTCATTTTTTTTTTTTGGTAAGGAATCTCTTCAAATACCAATTCATATCCTAATTCAATACCACCAGAAACAACGAAATTACCATTGTTAATCTCTACTCTCAACAACAGTTATATAGCACAGCTCACATTCTAGCCACTTAACGTCTTTTCACACAGATGACAATTGATAACCATGTATATACCTGCAAGTAGTGCGACGTGGAGGTTGAGGCGAGAGGTGCTGAAGGACAAATTATTTGTATGTCCATCGGTGGATTTAAAGTAGCAATTGGAGTGGAATTTGGGGGAGTACCAGAGGCCGCAACGTAGGTTCCCGAGCAACGGCAGCTCCAGCCATAGTTGGGAGATTTCTCCGACGAAGATCGAATCCTCGTAGATCGATCGAAGAGCGTTGTACAAAGTGTTCTCTTTGCGTTTTATGGTCCTGGATACCTTGTATATGCTCGTTCTCTCCGAAGGGAACTCCATTGATCTTTCGCTCTAAGTCTGCTTGCAGATTCTACTGGGCGAATACTATTGAGAGAGGTGACCGGAGATGGGAAAATATATATGATGGGCTTTGACCCAAAAATGTCAGCAAATTGACTCAAATAGCACAATAATAAAAAAATTATGCACATGAACTAAATTGTATATGAATATAACACCTTGTTTGATGGGGAAATAAAATTAGATTTTAATAAAAATTAACAAAATAAGTGATTGAAAATATAAAAATCTTATAAAATATGTGATTAAAATTAATTATTGAGTTTTGACTTAAAATAAAATCTAAATTTTAATCTCTATCAAACAGGGCAACAGTTCAAAAATATCAATGATAAAAATTGAGTGATTTTAGGGTAAATATGATTCAGCTCCCCAACCTTTTATCGGATGTGATTATAGATTATTAACTTTCAAAAGTGGGGTTTCTAATCCTCAACTTATGTGAATTTGAATCATAACGCGATTGAAACCATCGTTATACATTAAAACGGCAAATTAAATAATCGACTAACTAGTCTTGTTTAAATAATTGATCAAAATTAGTCTAGGACTGACTCTTGGATTATGATCAAAGACGAGGTTTTTTACATTCCAAATTGTAGAAATATCTTTTACTGAAAAAGCAACATTTGTGTTGCTTTTTGTCAACTTTCTATTTATATATATAATCTTTTCTTTTTTCTATTGAAAAACAACGGTAGGTTTTTTATGTTACCTCTTATGTCGAAGAACACCCTAGTGGTGATGCCATCCTTGCACATGCTGGTGATGATTCAACTGAAGGTTTCTATGGGTAGGTCTTGTTACCAAAACCAATTTCTTCGGTACAGTTTTCGACAGCATCATACTTTCTAATATCTTCTTTCCAATCACGGGTTAAAGACCAAACTTTTAGTGAAATTTCATCGCCTTTAATCTTGTCTTCCATGAACGCACTAGGAGGAGTAAGTTTTCTCTAGGAATAAACCGGACAACATCAACATTTGAAGAACCCGGTTTATTTGCCTACTTATATTCATAGCATGACAAGGGAACTATAACAAAATCCTAAGTCATTATACGAGTCTAGACTCAAAAAGAGTGACACGAACTCTACTTATTGAACGAGTTAGGAACCTAACCTGAAGTTGTTCATAAATTAAATTGTAACGAAGTGTAAGTTCAGTGCAACTAGAAACAAAATGACTTTAAGAGATCAATGTGAAATTTCGCTAAAATACCGCTTAATGTATTCAACCCTTTTGTTCATATTCATGTTTGGCATTGCCTAACAAAACTTTCAAAAGTCCAACATGCAATTTTGATTAAAAAATTATTTGATCTCTAGGGTTCGAAATCATTTCACTTAAAAGCTTTAGCAACAAGAATCATTCCCAAACCACCCCCACCCCCCAAACAGGGAAATAAGTACTGAGTTCCAATAAATTCTAATTTTTACAAGAGGATTTATACAGAATTACAATAACTCACAAGCAAAAATACATCTTTTGATAAGCCATTCAACAGCACCGAAGTATTGTTGAGTATAATCAATGTCATAAAGATACAAACTTGAGTATACATAATGTCATAAAGTTACAAAATGATCTCACTAAAATTACACAAGCCCATAAAGGGATATTCCAATCCAACCTCAAGAATCAATAATTGAAAAAATTGCCAAAATCCTACCACTTAAATTCATCAATGATGGGTCTTTCACTTCAAATATACCAGGTAATATGATGATTAATTCCGGGAAATTTTCGTCCTGGTGCCGTTTCACGATAAATAGAAACATGAAAGACAAAAGAATCACAAGCTGTAGTAACTAAAAGCTCCACCTTTGTCTGTCTAGACATCATATTTCTTGGGTTGCCTCCAATGAGCCAGACTTCTGGACAAAGATGCGAGAAAAGAAGCATTGTTTTGAGCTCCTTTTTTACCATATAAATGCTTTCCTCCCAAATCTGTGAACTTAGGGCCCTCCTCTTTGTTTCTCTCAATCTGCAGATTAACAACGAATGTGCATGTTATATATGTTGAATTTTCTATTTTCTAAAAGATTGTATCCAATTTTGATTTTAAGGATCTCTGTATTTTCAGTAGTTGACATTTCCACGAATTTTTCCATAAATCTCTCTGAGATGGCAGCTTTCACTCTGATTGTGACCCTTTTTCCAGCATTTACCATAATCAATGTTTCAAAAGTTCTTTGTTCAAATGCTTCGACAGTTTTCATTGTAGAAAACACAAATATTCATACATTACTAGAAAAAGTCGATCATTTGAAGCCAGGTTGAGGTCTGTGATTATGATTTTGCAGCATGTTAATTATTATGACAAAAATGAGTGAATGATAGGAGTGGTAATTACGAAGTGTATTCTTTAGTTTTCTCCACTTATTAAGCCCCCGAGAAAGAAAGGATGGGAAAACTTCAATACACATTATTAATGCTTCAATTGAAAGAATAAATTCATCAAATGTGGTGATTTTAAGACTAAATAAATGGCCTCAAAGTAATGATACCTTGTTTATTTTCCCATTCCTCAAATGATATCGGATGCCAGACCAATTGATAGACTGAGAAAAATTTGAACGTACAGCTGATATGGGGTACAAAAAATTATCAACCAGCATCGCAATAAATACCTGCTCAAATAAAAATCAAGAACAGTATCAGTAACTGTGAAAAATTATATCATTATCTCAGCATGTGTCAATTACCGAGAGGAGCCTGGTTGTTGTACGTCTAATGACTTCACTTCCTGTAATAATTTTTCTAAATGCATTTAAGCGCAGGTTGCACCCCCAAAACTTGGACAAAGGCAATAAACATGTATCGCATATTTTGTGTTCTATAGCTATTTCAAATCCCCATTTGAAATGGTTCATGAACTCGACACATGTTTACCTTGAAATGAAAACACAATTGAGATAAATTAACATCTTATACTATCTGTCTAATCAAGGATTACAGGTTTTTGCATATAATGAAGTCTGGGTGCATATCAATGCTTACCCGAAGTGACGTCCAACTAACATAGGCTAAATAGAGAGTACTATTATCTGCATAAAATAAAATGTCTTCTACTGTTTAATCTTCCATATATAATTCATATTTTAAAGATTGATAGGTCTAAAAGTATGAAAAGATAAATGGTTGACTTTATGAGAAAAGTAGAGGTGTACTTACAAGACACCAGTTATAAGATGCAAGTGATAATGAAGGAGCCTCAGGAGACAACAAATTGCATAACTGCACCTCTATTCTTGTCAGGTTCCACATGGAAAGAAGTTCAATGGTTGTACATACAACAAGGCAGCCAACCAATTTCAACCCTGGCCATATCAAAAGAAGTGAGGGAGAAATCCAAGAGCAAACGTACTCATTCAAAGACTTCATGCTTCAGCCTCTAATGCCATTCAAGCATAATAGATTATTCATGTCAAAACATCAGCAAATAGACCTTCACATTGCTCACACTTCAAATTCTATGTTATTAGATCATTTCAAGTGACTGCACAGAACTACTTGAGCACTTTAGAGTAATCATGCTAACAATTTATCTTGTTCAATAGTTAATTGAATAGCCAGATGCTTCCAAATTCCAAGACATCGAAAATGAGAAAATGTAAAAAAGTGAAAACAAAGTGAAGGTCTTTAGATTTATCAACCATACTGCTAATGTTCCTGGCCTGAACTCACTAAATTCTTCAATCCTAAACAACCCAAGTTACTGAGAAGTAAAGTGCTCACCGCATGCTGGAAAATCTGTTTCAGCAAGCGAGTTCCCCTTAGAAAAAAAGCTTAGTGCTGCTGCTACATGTATCCCGGCCATAATATATGGCGTTACAAATCCCCAAGACAAGTAGCAATGCGTAGAAAATAATGCACGGTTCATAATCCAGTTGACTTGTGTCGCATAGGACTCTAAAACAAATGTTTGCTTCCTCAAATAATTCCAGTATCTACACGAAAATAGGGCGAAAAAATAATAATAATATGGAGGTTAGAAGGACCAACCAGAAGCACATAAATGATGATTCTGGATTATTGAGAGTTTTAGTTATACAGTACAGACCTTCCAAAGTTAAGATCAGTGGCAAGAGGATGTGGGAAAACAGCAACAGGTGGAGATGTAATTAGCCTCTTATGAGCCCCTGAAAGGAACAGAAGCATTAGCGTCTAGAGTAAATAATTTAACTACCTATATAACACAAAATAGAAAACCAAATCCATAACTGGACATTTAGTCATGTTAAAAGAGGTGGTAATTTAGTACACCGCATTAGTTGGAGCATATACACTTAAGCAGGAGACTGCAAACATAATACCAGAAATAGCTGCAAGAGTCATGTCATCTGAGTAGCCACCATCTCGAAGTTCTGAAACAACACCATGGCGGTCATTTCTAAAATCATCTGCATGCATCTGCAATGAGAAAATTCAAAATTGAGATTCTTGAAACCTATAATAATGATTGATTCTGAATATGCTCACAAAATTTACCATCATGCATCCTCCCCATAAAAAGAATGTTTTTCCACCAGTTGCAAACCCCATTGAACAAGGCTGTAAATAGATGTGAACTGTTAGGTTTGCACCAAGAGGAAAAATTGTTATGCAAGTAATTATACGATATGTACCATAACCAAACGAAACCAAGTAGGTATATGTCAAATGATATCAATTGACCGTAGTTCTATATGATGTGCCTAAGATTTGTTATGATATTAGAGTAAACTTAATAATACTTCCCGTGAACCTCTCTCCGCCACCAAATATGGCAGATCTCGCCACATCCAAACACCTCCCTCCACCACTCAACCCAGCCAACCACCCAAGACCTAAACCCAACCCACCTAACCCTACCGGCCTCACGCCACAGACTTCCAGCCTCCCGTCCGTCTTCTTGCCTAGAGACAGAAACCCTAGCCTTGCAACCCGTCTGCGCGTTGCCCTGAACGGCGCTCCTGTCGGCGACAAGTCGACGGCCCATGATGGCGGTTCGCATGGAGGCAGCAGTTGCTCCATAACAGCTTCAGCGATGAAGAAGAAGGAGGTGACTCATGGCTGTCCATTTCCGATTCCGTCTGTTCCAGCCAACCATCCTCTACACGCGCCGGTCCGGGAGCCTGTGCAGGTGTTTCCGATTCCGGCAGGTCAGGCGCCCGGCGATCGCGCTGACCTGCCGGCGCGTGGGACCCACGCGCCGCCTGTGAGTTCTGCCCAGATTCAGTTTTCTGTTCCGAGGCCATTTCGACCCGTGGTTTCATCATCTTCTGGTTTTTTTGCTCAAAATAGTGGGAAACAGACCTACTCAGGGGGTATCAAGGCCTTCAATTCACGATTTCGTGTTGAGGCAGAGGAGTTCGTTGTGTCTGTTACGGATTCGGGGTTTATTAAGCTATCAGAATGGGGTTCGAAGA
>CAIGRT010128830.1:0-10854 GCA_903798405.1 Fraxinus platypoda
CTTTTGATGGTTTTCGTTAATTTAATTGGCATTGTTATTAATTGAGTTATTCACAATTGTTTGAATACAAAATCCCCCCCGATCATTGTACGAAGCATAAATATTGAATTACACACTCTTCGTGGGATTGACCCTTACTTCCACTACTACATTAGTTTTAGAGGTTTAAGGACTATTTTTGGGTGTCTACGATAGCACACCAACTTCTTTACATGGTGGATGATTGCCAAAAGCTTCTTATAGGGTGGATGGTTCATCTATTTAGGGGATAATGGGGCCTTGCATGTTGAAGAATGATGCATACACTAGGTTGAGGTGTTACATGGCAGAGACATTGACGCATAGGCTAGGATGAGGCCTTACATGGCAGATGTACAAATGTATAGGCGAAGATAGGTCTTGGCATGGCGAAGGAACTGATACATAGGTAGAGATGAGGCCTTGCTTGGCAGAGGTGCTAATGCATAGGTGAGGATGATGCTTTGCATGGGAAAACGTTAATGCATGGTCCAGGATGAAGCGTTGCATAATAGAGGCGTTGATGTATAGGTGAAGATGAGGTCTTACATGGTGGAAGCATTGATACATAGGTGAAGATGAGGCCATGCATGGGAGAGGTGCTGATACATCGGTGATGATGAGTCTTGCATAGTTGAGACATATACTAGGATGAGGCCTTGCTTAGTGGAAGCACTATCCATAAGTGAGGATGTGGACTTGCATGGTAGAGGTACTGATGTGTAGGATAGGATGAGGCCTTGCATGGAAGAGGCCCTGATGTATTGGCGAGGATGAGGCTTTGCGTGGCAGAGCTACTGATGCATAGACAATGATGCCACCTTGCATGTCAGAGGGGTTGATGCACATGCCAGGATGAGACCTTTCATGGTGGAGACACTGATGCATATGTCAAGATGATGCCTTGTATGGTGGA
This sequence comes from Fraxinus platypoda, assembly GCA_903798405.1. Taxonomy (NCBI): domain Eukaryota; kingdom Viridiplantae; phylum Streptophyta; class Magnoliopsida; order Lamiales; family Oleaceae; genus Fraxinus; species Fraxinus platypoda. The sequence goes on from CAIGRT010128830.1 coordinate 935, forward strand.
AGTGCTGATGTATAGACGAAGATGAGGCCTCTATACTTTAAAGAATCATAGTTGTAGCATTAGAGTCTCATGTTTTGGGGATGAAACCTATGAAAGTAGATGAGGCATTTGTACAAATGCAAAGTCCCATGTTTCAAGGATGATGCCTCTTAATTCATCAAGTATGATCCTTTCTTCAGGGGTCCTTTCATAGTTCTAAGGTTGTTTCTCTCATGGCCTCTTCTTTAGAGGCCTCTCATTTTTCAGGGGTTTCCACCTCTTGACATCTTACCCTTGTTCAGGGGTCTTTCCTTATTCAGGGGCATCAACAATTTTTGTGTCAGCTATCACCATGTTTATCTCACGCTTAGTTTGTCACGTCCGACTTTTAAAATATTAATTAAGCAACTAGGATTGAATAAAATAAAAATGATCAAACGAAAAAGATTTCTAGGTGCAGGCTATATATATATATATGCCATTCAAAAGAGGATTACAAAATATCAAAAAAATTTCCAGTGAACATTTTAAACTACCTATACTATACATTACATACTTTTTAATATTACATGACTACATATTTACATGATGGCTTGTTCGTCCTAGAAGTGGTCTGAGTATAAATATTCAAAAGTTTCCACGTGATAGTGGTTGCTAATAAATCTTTGTAAACAGGGGTATTCACGATAGTAACCCTACATGTCAACCTCGATTACATGCATGTAGTGGTGCCCATCAAACAACAATATCCACTCTTGCGAGATCACTTTATACATTTCACGGTACAACAGCTGCATTTTAAAACATGAAAAATATGAATGACAATTCAATGACTAACATATACACATGCAATTGTTGCAAAAATACAATCATTATGAGCTCGATTATAATTCTTCTACCTCAAGTGCGCAACATATATGATATCAATAATTGGCCAATAATATAATAATCCTGATATCAACCCTAATTGTTCCCTATTAGGATTTCACGCGACTACACATCAAAGTATTGTTCTATCACCCGCCTCGGGATCTTGAGGCTGCTCCCGGTATATGACTCACATATTCAAACATATCAATAGTGGGATAGAAGTTAAGAATATATAATACATGCAAGAAAATGAGGTTTCTTGATAAACAAGTAACTAAATAAACAATGCACAATTAAATTCACATATAACCATGTAATTTTATAGCTACAAGGCACATTGTATATGTTACTCAGAGTTGGAGGATATAAATTATTTTGGACCTATAATAAACATAGAAATACAAAATCAACACAACCTCTGATCAGGTGTCCATAATTGAACAAATTTTAAGAACTACAATTTTCATTTTCTTTATACTTTTATGACTAGTTGCTTAAACTTTTTGCACAATCAAATGTGTAATTAAGGGTGAAAATGTCAAAATGGAATGTAGGAACGTTTTTCACAATAATAGTGAAAGGCAGCGACGTTATGTGCTAATTACCCTTTGATAAATTATAACATACATTCATAATCTTGGTAGCACAAAAAAAAAAAAAAAAAAGAGAAACCATAATATCTCATTCTTGTTCCTTTGTGTGGATTACCATTGGAGGCTGGACAACTGGACAGATGTGGTGTACGAAGATCGTGATTTTCGTGTTCAAAGATTTTCAAAGTTTGTAGAATTTACTAAAGGTATATTTTTATCACAGTTTTTATCTAAATATAAAGAAGATTTCTCAGTGGAAATTAAAATTATTTTAGATTTCGCTGTGCATATATAAGTAAATTTTCAACAGTGGTATCAGAGCCGAATTTGTTTTTGTTAGAAATTGTTTTTGAATCATGAAACAATCAATGGTTGATTGTTTTTTATTTCTTGTTCCTAGCATTTAAATTATTTTCATCTTCTAAAATATTTTTTGCAAAAAAAAATTTAGGTAAAAAATTTAGGTCGGACACGAATTGGCCGGCGGTGACAGCAGACGTTGCAGCAAAGTTCAGTGCGTTAGCAGAGCCTTATTCTCACATCTTGAACTCTCGAATATGGAATGAGCAAGAAATATTTGCAAATACTTTTACGAGCATTTTCATCTTTCATTACACACACTTGGTAGAGAAATATCTTAATACACAATTTTACAATTTATATACACGTTTGTTTTCTATCCTTCCACATATTCTAGTGAGATCTTCGGTTAGTGGCTTTGGTTCTCGATTGGTGATCGTTGTTAGAATGATCATCTTTGTTTCATCCGTCGGAGCTCGAACATCTTTGTCTCTCGTCGTAAAGTACCTCCCGCATTCAAGTCTGCCTCATTTCTCATCGTTTCTCAGGTAGAAACGCACCAAAATTTTCTTGACTTGGTGACAGTGGGCCTGACATCTGCTGGCTCATTTTTGGGGTCAACACAAAGCATAGCAAAGATACTACAAACAATGGAAGATAACCATAAAACTATAACATTCTTAATTCACCCTAAGACAGTAATGAACTAAGGTCTAGAAAGGAATGGGTCTGGAAGTATGATAGAAAGTGTGCTAACTCCTAGTAATCACCAAGGAACTTAGATGGAACAACGAGCACTAGATGGAACAATGAGCACTGGACAGAGGAAAGCTTCCAGAAGGTCCAGGAGAAGCCATCATCATAGAAGCAGCCATTACCATTGAGCAGAATCAATGTGATTGGAGATATGTTCGGAAGCTTGAGATGCTGATTTTAGCGAGAAAAATCAAGACGGGTGGTTGTATCGGGCAGAAATGTATTTTGAGGTGAATGGATTGATTGAATAAGAGAAAGCGGCGGACTTAGACAAGTACTCAGTTTAAGAGTTGGGAGTAATTCAAATGAGAGCTGCTGTGATTCAGATTGACTCGGTAAGGAAGCCAGTGTGAATTTTTTTTGGCAATACGATAGGAGAATACGGTTGAAGAATTCAGGTGAAGATTCGAAGCATTAGCGGTCCATTGATGGGAATTCCAAAAGAAGTGTTGGAGAGCACTTTGTGAATGGACTCAAATCTGACATAGGGGCCAAGATATGTCTACATAGTCCAAGTGGGCTAGCCACATGATGGGAGTGGCCTAAAGGGTGGAAGAAAGAAATTGAAAAACCATCCATTCAACGCAAAGAATTTTTGACTAAAAGGATGTCGACATTGAATGGCAATCAAAAATGGGAAAAGGGCTTTGTTTCGTTGTGAAGAAATATACACTGTAGGGCACCAATGTAAGAATAGGGAGCTACGGGTGCATGAAGAAGAACTAGGCAACGAGGAAGAAGGTGGGGAGTCGACAGAGTGCTCGTAGGAAATAGTAAAGAAGGTGGAATTATCTTTAAATTCGGTAGTTGGGCTGTCCACTCCAGGTACGATGGAGATGATAGAGGAAGTTGGGGGAAAGAAGGTGACGGTGTTGGTGGATTGTGGTGCAACTCATAACTTTATCTTCCTCAATTTGGTTCAATAATTAGGCTTACCTACCATAGCCACGACCAATGACGGGGTGATTATGGGCATAGGGATGTCAGTTAAGGGGAAGGGGATTTGTAAAGGAGTGACATTGGAGATGTAAGGGCTGAAAATAGTGGAGGATTTCTTGCCCTTAGAACTAGGAAACACAAATGTTATATTGGCAATGCAGTGACTGGGAATTTAGACAGTATGGATGTAAACTGGAAACTTCTAATGATGTATTTTCAAATAGAAGAAAAGGTGATTGTACTAAAAGTGTCGCCGAAGCTCGTTCAAAGGGTCGTCAAAACGGTGTTTTCTGGGCTCAATTTCACGTTACCTTTCTCTACCAAACAATCAATCCAAATGACTCCAACCCACAACCAATATATTCACCTCGGTTGCTCCTCAATCTCACTAGCAAAGGACGAGATAATGGTGATTATTTGAAAGCCACAAAGGCATGAGAAAAACAATGGAAGAAATACGAGATGAAGGCTAAAACACAAAGAAAGCAACTGGTTTTTCTCTCCATGCAAGCTGCCGATTTTTCTCCTTCTAAGACACAAATCACACACAAAATGGCTTGGGCAAAGACACCACATATATAGGCTAGGTTAGGCTTTAGTTGGACCAATAAAAAGGTTAAATGGGCCAAGATTCAAAGCCATCCAAGTGGTAAAATATATGGGCCGTGAGCAACATTAATTGTTTAAGTTACTTCCAACGGCCCACATTGTTTCCGGGTTGAGCCTTTGAACTTGGTTGTTGGTAACAATTTCATCCAACGTTTACATCATAGGTCGAGATTTATTGGGTATCAAAACCCAACAAATCTCCACCTTGATACCTAATCAACCTGCAAGCAATCAAGATACAAAGTTAACGCTTGCATAATCAAAGCAATCAATAAAATTGGGTTCACTGACCTTACCTCGTATTTCGAACCCGAAACATATACCATACCTGTTCCATATACTCATCAGGGATAAGGTCACAAACAAATATCCAAGTAAAAGTAGATAATCACAGTAATCAATAAAGAGCAAATAAACATGCGTAAATATCATATAGGATAACACAGATCTTTTCAAAAAAGATACGTTCACACAGAACAATAGATTAACACCAAGTTAATCAATCAAGCGGCCAATACGTATGCAACAAATGCATAAATGATCCCACGAAAAGATCTTACCACACTTATCCTATCCCATTCCGTGTTGCTCACACCTCGAGAACTCGTATCTCCTTTCATCGCCCACCATGCTCACTAGACTGATCACTCAACTCATGTCTAACTGGTATATCTCTATAGATCCTAAGTCCTCAAGGATAATCCTTTATCGCCGTGTCACTTCTCCCGACCTAAGTGGATAATGGGTCTCCACCTAACAAAAGTGATAGAAGTGCCTCTCTCATACTCCACTCGATCAGGGTCTCTTCACAGTAAAGGATTCCAACATTTAATCACCCCTTCACTCGTGATTCAAATGTCATACTCCACATCCCTGGTACAAACCACAAATGTACTCCTAGGCATATATACTCCACATTACCAATAGACACTCAACACACATACTGCTAATGTATCTTAACCCACTATGCATGCAAACAATTACATCAAGTAGTTAAATTGCTCTCAAAATTCATTTAAATGCACATATCAAACACATTCAAATGCACATATAACCATGCAATAGAATTAAGCAATCACAAACATACAGAAAGGATTACACACAGATGCACATACAGTAGCTAGGTTTACTCTCAATAAACCTCACTAGGGTCATCACTCGACCCTATAGCCACATTTGTCTCACCTCTCTCCTTATCTTATCTTTTATTATCATTCTTAGGACAACCTATTTCACCATGTCCAAATTTATCGATGTTAAAACACATCTTACTTTTGGCATTTGCCTTAGACCTACATTTGCCATCAAAAGTTTTATGAAAAACCTTTTCATTTTGCCAAATTGAAAAATCATATTTTTCATTAAAACAACACAACTCAAAACGTGTTGTCATTTTTGCCAAAAATACATACAACATAACATGCAACAAATGATGACCACAAGCAAAGTACAGACACAATTCATACAGAATGGTCAAATACACTTTCATAAGGTCACGTAAAATTCAATAATGAAAAATAATTGGCGACAAATTCACAAAGAATTCAAGGAAAATAATTAACAAGAAATTCCTAGGTCTAGAAACAGACAATGGTTTTCCCTTCACAGTAACCCAAACCCAACATCAACCCACATGATGACTTCTAATGCGAAAAATAAATAACTATACTACACAATAGTCTTAAATGCAATAACAAGAAGGAAAGAACATGATACCAAACGACCACGTCTGAAGGTTCGTAAATATCAAGAGACGTAAATTTATCACTTTAAGACCACCACTATCCGTCCTAAAGTCTCCAACAATCGCAGGAATCAATCAACCACGATCGAATTCCGAACATGCGAAGAACACAATCATCCAAACTTTGCTGTATAACCTAAAATTAAAAACTAACAACACCACGGTGTTAGAAAAATGTCGCGACAAACTGCCTGAAGAGACCTCTGCCAGAAAACGCCACACGTACCCTCACGTGCCCATCGGAGTTCTGCGCTTGGTTGTTACGCTCCTCCACCACATGTCATCGATGATCTCATGTGTCAGCCTCCCAGGAACGCCTCCAGCTGCACGTCATGCCGATGGTCTCCATTTCGTCACTCCTTCTGTATCGATCGAAAATTACGAAAACAGCCTTGAATTTTGGGCAATTTTCTGGATAGTTTTACGATCTATTTTCTGCTTCGTTTTAGCTGGTTTTCAGGTCAGTTTTTCGAGCCAAATCCACCACCTTGAAGTTTTGATACCAATTGTCGTGGAACCTCGCTCAAAGGGTCGTCAAAACGGTATTTTTCGGACTCAGTTTCACGTTACCTTCTCTACCAAACAACCAATCCCAATGACTCCAACCTACAACCAATATATTCATCTCAGTTGCTCCTCAATCTAACCCACAAAAGACAAGACAATGGTGATTATTTGTAGGCCACAAAGGCATGAGAAAAACAATGGAAGAAACACGAGATGGAGGCCAAAACACAAAGAAAGTCACCGATTTTTCTCTCCAAGCAAGCTGTCGATTTTTCTCCTTCTAACACACAAATCACACACAAAATGGCTAGGGCAAAGACACCACATATATAGGCTCGGTTAGGCTTTAGTTGGACCAATAAAAAGGTTAAATAGGCCAAGATTTAAAGCTATTCAAGAGGTAAAATATATGGGCCTTGAGCAACATTAATTGTTTAAGTTACTTCCAACAGCCCACGTTATTTTCTGGTTGACCCTTTGGACTTGGTTGTTGGTAACAATTTAATCCAACGTTTACATCATAACCTAGGATTCATTGGGTATCAAAACCCAACAAAAAGGATATCCGGGGCTAAATCATACAGAGGTGTCCCTCGAGGCAATGATGAAAGCTATACAGCATGAAGGCCAATGAGTTTTAGTGGAGTTGATGAGCTAAGATACGCAGGTTGAAGAACATCTATCAGTGGGGATGTAGCAAGTTCTACAACAATATTAGGAGGTTTTTGATATGCCAAATTCACTACCATTAAATAGAGAAATTGATCACGCCATCTGGTTGCATGAAGGGACCGAGCTAGTGAGTGTCAGGTCGTACTTGTACCTACACATCCAGAAAAATGAAGTTGAGCATTTAGTGGGAGAAATGCTAGTAGCCAAAATTATCAGATTCAATTTCGATCCCTTCTCAAGCCCGATACCATTGGTCAAAAAGAAAGATAGTAGCTGGTAATTTTATATTAATTATAGGGCCTTGAACAAGGTCACCATTCCTGACAAATTTTCCATTCCTGTCATCGATGAATTATTGGACGAATTTCTTAGAGTCAAGATATTTTCAAAATTGGACTTAAAATTTGGGTACCATCAGATTAGGGTATGACAAGAAGATGTGCACAAAACAACATTTCAAACACATGAAGGACATTACAAGTTTTTGTTGATGCTGTTCGATCTAACAAATACGCCAGCCACGTTCCTGTTGGATTTGTGTGCGCATATAGTATAGTTTTACTAATGTAAAAAATAACATTATTCTTATAGTTTTTATTTATTACATTTATTTATTATTGAGCATGTGAATTAAAATGCCTATGATCACTTGTGATAATATAAGTTGGGTACTTGCGTTGAGAAGTACAGTGTGACACAACTTATATTTTGATCATAAATAATTTGTTCACCACCTATGTATGAGGGTTGGTACTTTGTATCGGAAGGTTGTAGTAGTGATTTGTTCTTATCATAGAAATAGTTAAAGTTGACACTAATAGACTTAGAGTGTATTGAACGGACCACGTGTCGAGTTTAATTCTATAGCATGATCGTGCGGAGAATTAAATTCCACTTGACTGCTGTGCATTCCATCTAAATTTCTTGACAGGGTTATGTATATCTTTTCGTGATTTTAATGGTTCTTTGATTCATCAATGGGTGAGATCAATTTGATTGGTCAAATATCTCGATGGGTTGAAAATTTGAAAATGAGCGAAGTAGAGAACATGAATTCGTGTCGAGAACCGTCGCTCTAAAATTGGGTAGCGTGGCTACTTAATTATTTTTTGTTGAATGGTTAAAATCTGAGCTTAGTGTTTAGCGACGGCTAAATATCAACATTTATGATTTGTTCACAGGACCATTGAACAAAATAATACCTAAGTTAGTAAGAATAATTAGAGAGGCAAAACGGTCATTTATGCTCATACCTAATTATTGAATCTCGGAAGCAAAGATTAATAATTAGATCGGGTGGTCTAGGATCGACTAGACATGATTTAATTATTAGATTTTGGATAATATATGTCCGATTAGGTCCCTGTAGTAGTTCTGTAAAGTAACTGAACTTAATTACGATAATTATAATAGTTTTGGACTTAATTGTAATTACAATAAAATTTTATACTTACTTGTAATTGCTATAAAAGTGGTAAACTTCATTATAATTGTAATTGAAGTTCTAGGACTACACATGTAATTAAATGTAAACTAATTGGATTTAGACTTTAATTAAAACTCCNTTAATTGTAATTACAATAAAATTTTATACTTACTTGTAATTGCTATAAAAGTGGTAAACTTCATTATAATTGTAATTGAAGTTCTAGGACTACACATGTAATTAAATGTAAACTAATTGGATTTAGACTTTAATTAAAACTCCTACTTGTATTTTAACAAAGATTCCTATTTGATATTGGAATTATTATTCTACATGGATTGGAACATCTTTTATCTCTATAAATAGAGATTAGATGGACATAAAAATCCTACAAGAATCATAATACATAATTCCACGGTATTCAAATTTGGAGAGAGAAAAAGTGAGAAAAATCATATTCTCTTATTGTCCAATCCAAGAATTAGTTTCTCAATTTAATTAAAAGAAGGTGCCCACCCACCGGTGTAGTCTTGACTTTGGAGAATACTATAGAAGACTTGCAGGTTTGAAGCACCAATTTTTTGCAATTAAAAGCTGGAAGCTCGTGGTCCAAAAAGCAAAAAGTTCGTAATTTAGATTTTTTCTAGAATTGATCAGCGAATTTAGGTAAAAATTTGAATCCCTAATTCTTGATATAACATACACGTGAACATCTAGATGATCTTATTTATTGAATTAAAGAAAACACGTGAACATCTAGACGCTCTTATTTTTCGAATTAAAGAAATTTTTTGATTTCTGGATAATTTCGCTTCCACATTCCAACAGTTCCAGTCGCTGATGAACCATGTTTTTCGAGACTACTTAAGGATGTTCGTACTTTTTTTATGATATTCTAGTCTACAATGGAGATCTTATAGCCCATGTACAACACTTGAAACTAGTCTTCAGCGTTTTAGCTTTACACCATCTCTATGTCAACGCAAAAAAATGCCACTTTGCCCAACATTAGAATGAGTACTTAGGTCATTTGGTATCAGAAAAAGGGGTGGCAGTAGACAAAAGTAAAATTGCAGAGATGGTGCAATGGCTGACACCTCGTACTCTCTGAAAACTACGTGGATTTTTGGGGCTGACAGTTTACTATTGGAGTTTTGTGACAAGGTATGGTAAAATTTCTTGGCCCCTCACGCAGCAACTGAAGAAAGATGTATTGGGGTGAACTCCAGAGGCGGACAAGGCATTCCAACATCAGAATTTGCAATGACAACAGCACCCGTATTGGCTCTAATTGACTTCTCATAGGCCTTTGTGATTGCTGCAAATGCATCTGGCTATGGGGGGTTGTCCTTATGCAAAACCAACAGCTTATTGCATATTTTAGCCAAGTATCGTCAACAAAAACTCACCTCAAGTCAACATATGAGAGAGAATTTATGGCAATTGTCTTTGTCACGCCCCATCCCAAACTCCTTACTAGGCTCAAGACGTGATGTGCGCCGATGATAAGTGTCAGATTGGCACT
>CAIGRT010128833.1:0-20810 GCA_903798405.1 Fraxinus platypoda
TTTATTATGAAAGTACTCTTTTACTATACATGTATAATGACTCCAAAGGTAAATTTTGGGTCATTACAACAAGAAATTACAGAACTTTTTAAGGGTGCAATTAAGTTGAGTTGTTGGAAAAGGCAACATTCCAAGTGTCGTTTGGAAGTCTACTTTTAAAGACTTTAAGAGTGCTCCCTATTCACTTATTGCTTTCAATTGGGAAGAAGTAATTCTTGACTTTTAGTTGAGTGATAGAGGATATTTTACCATCCATGAACTGAATATATATTCCTGTGATTAATAAATCAGGAAAAGTGGAAAACTACAGCTTGGGTCCCCAACCTATAACAAAATAGAGCAAATAAGTCTTCAACCTTAAATTTCAACAACTTAGTCCTCAATTTTTTCAATATTCAAAATGCCACTTTGATTAACAAACCTTTGTTTCTTATGATACAAAAAGGAAAAGAAGAAATTATATTTTGTAACTGTACTTGTCAATAAATATTCCTAATTAGTTACATGGTCATAAAAATTTTCTTCACTGATTTCAAATATAATAATTCAGTTCACCTGATCACTTTGAAGTACCCTTCAAAAAAAAAAAAAATATATATATATATATATATATATATAATAAATCCTATTAGATTTCTTGTAAATGTCATTTTGAAGGTTCATACATATTTGTATTCATAATTCTGCAAACCCACTTTGTTCAGATGTACACTTGAATACTAAACAAGTTGGTGTAGAAGATTTAAGATAACCACAATCAAAGGAATCCTAATCTAATGGCTTTGTTTTGCATGGTTACTCCTGGTGGCTTAATCGTTAATTGTATGATCTACTCACAAAGCACATGACATAATGAAATATCTACAAAAGAAAAGAATATCATGATATAATTTGCAGCATTAAACCAGCAGGTTATTCAATAAACTAAAATTCTCTTGTCATTTCAATTTAATATATGATATAGAGACCATAACATCAATTCAATTGTACCTATGCCACTCAACATTTAATAGTAAGTTCACATTGATAGTAGCATTTCACTTATGTGTTGTATCTACGAAGTTAAGAAAATCATACCTTAGGTTCAGTATTTGTGATTCTCATAGTAAGCAAAACTCTCTCTAGACTCCTACACACTTCATCTTCAGTTTTTCCATTAAGCAAAAGAAGCTGGCCTTTAGGCTCTGCAAATATTGTACAACACAAGTATGAATCATGAAAAACTCAACTCAATACATCTCAATAAAGCCTTACCCTATACTTATTTGGGCTACACTATATGGATTCTCTTTTCATTCCGCTCTTGATATGGTCACATCAAAAAAGTCACAAAGGTTCAAGTCTTTTTTAATTAACTCAATCCATGTGATTATAGGTCTCATTTTCCCTCTAATTTACCATTTATACTAAACCATCACGTTTCCCATTCAAGGACCATGCTATGTGTACATAGCATGGTACATAATGTGAGAGGGGGTGGATGTACACATAGCAATATCCCCCATTCAATGCATTTAATGGCCTTCATCAAATGTGCTGAAACCATCTCAATAAACTGGCAAACAATTTATCCTCACTTGATGAACTTAAATGCAACATTCTTACAACTTTGTTGACTTCTCAATATTTCTTTCTTTAGTTTTAAAGGCCATGATTGTTGGGTTAGCAAATTTGCTTAAACAAATATTTGACCAAATTCCATATCCTTTGAAATCGTGGAGAGCAACTGTCCGGAGGGCATTAGAGCAAGGGCAGAAGGATGTTGTGGAGAAGATGCAAGAAGTGGTGCACAGAGAGAGCATAAAATAATTCTTCTCTTACTTAGAATTGGATGGTCTCATTCGAATAAAGTTTCCGGAGAATTGATGGAGTATTTGAACTAACAGGTCATTTTTTGCCAAAACTTGCGGTCACAATCATACGAGTCAGATGATGAACATTAAGGGAGAGGATTTTGGTAGAAAATATTGATTTTGAGAAAGTGCCATTGTTCCTGAACTTCCAAAAAGTAATGTGCCCATTCAATTGCATACAGACATTAAAGATAAATCTTTGAGTTGCTTGTAGAATCAAATGATATGTCTCACAAACAAGTTTGCCTCATTCACATGTCAAAGCATATTTACGCTCATTAAACATGCATCTGCATTGTTGTTTGTGCAAAAGATAAATGTGTCACCTATTTATAATCATCCAGCCATGTGTGTGCCCAAGAATAAGCCAAAAATAAAATGGATTACCCGGGGACACAAAATTGCAAGAAAGAGCAATCTGTATGGCAGTGCTCTGTTTGTCACCAGTCAACATCCAAAAGTTTATTCCAGCTTTCCTAAGTGTGCTGATTGTTTCTGGTACGCCATCCTAGTTATTATCAAAGAAAGAAATGAGAGTAAACTACCTAATGAGCAGCCGATCAAAAAAATATCCTAACATATGAAAAAAAAAAGAGTTGGCACTCTTGCATATTGTAATCATTTTTTCCAGTGGTAATTCAATGATTCCTTAGGTGGACAGAATTACCTGTAGACGATCCTCTATGGCAGCTACTCCAAGAATCTCAAAATCTTGCTCTAATCTTTGGCAGACTTCAGCCACTCTCCACTGCAAAATACAGTAAGTAGAGTAAATAACTGCTTCTGCAACAAATGAACCTACAACTAGACAAATAGATAAAGATGGTGGGTCAGGCAAAGGGTGGTTTAAAAGAAAGAAAGAAAGAAAGAAGATAAACAAATAGCGGCAAGCCATGCATATACCTCTCTATCAACTAATATACTATTAGCCTCTTTAAACATCAAAGACCATTCTTGATATTCGTCGTCATCTAATTCGCGCCAAGCAATGCATAATGTCCGCAGGCCTAGTTGAGCATATTGTTCGACAGCTTCAGAGAAAGTTCTTGTCTGTTGTCCTGAATATGGAGTAGCAGCTATGTAGATTAATCAACTACCCACCAAAACTGGAAGTAAAAATATCTAACAAAAAAGGGGAAAACACGGCAAGCCCATGACAAGTTGTAATGAACAATTCAAAGAACCGAACAGAATGAAATTATGCACAGAAAAGCACCAATACAACAAGAGACAGACCCTACAGGAAAATGTCAAGATTCTTAGGATAAAATTGAAGAAATACTTTAGATCAAGAAACAACCCAAGCTTCCAGAGTTCAGAGGACAATGACCTCAGTTCAAGGAGATCCATGAAAGAATAATATACTCAAATTCAAAGAAACTCATGAAATTGCGTTACGAGGGCATTTATTTGCCTACCTAAAATCTTACTTAAGCATTTTAAGTAGTAAACAATCTTAATTATCATGTGGCTTACTTTAAATTCACATTCAAATCACATTAGAGATGGAAAAGGCCGAGCCAAGCTCAGCTCCTTGACCAAGGCACGCAAGCATCTCAAATTTTTAGACGAGTTTTAAAAAATATAAAAACAAAATATAGGGCTGGCTAGTGTGCTCACCCACCAGTCAAGCCAGAAAGCAGCCCCAGCCCACTGCCACCCCTAAACTACATCATGACTAAAAGGGAGAGCAGATACAAGAAAACCATGTTCCCCTGCAATGCAGATTTTAGAACTTGTGTGGAAAGATCTAGGCTGATTTTATGCAGTTAACTAGGGAGAAATTAACTATAACTAGATAGTAACCTTTTGAAATTTGTAGTTTCAATGTTATAGGCATTATTTCCTGTATATATGTTCTTTTCTTAGATATAATCCATAGCATACATCCACATGTAGTCACAGTTCCTCGTAATTAATCACAATATCATAATTTTATTCTGTCTCATCTTTGCGTTCAACATGGGGGAAGTAACTGATGGGGCAGACAATAATTCACTCACCTTCCCCCGCATGTTACCAAATTAAGTGGCCCGTGCTGACAAACCAGCATTGTGCTGTCTAACTTGCACCAACTTTAAGTTCAACAATACTTGAAAAAAATTTTACTGTCTTTAATATGGAAACATCCCCAGTTAAAATTATGTGTGTACAGCGCCATTATCTCCGAACTCACAGTCAATAGGACCAAAGGATGCAGCCCATCATAGAAGTGCCTCAAGATACTCTTATCCAATCATTATTTTTAATAATTGACCTTTGATTCATATAAAATTTGGTGAAAGTTATCTGTAGACTAATGCTAATGAATGCTTTATAGTGTCCTAAAAGTACTTCTCTAGAAAAAGTTACAACAGGGGCGTTGTATTATTAGTCTCACACATGGGGTAAGTTGGTCTAACCTAGTTGATGAGTATGGACAGCGTTACTACTCAAGTTTCTTTATTGCAAATCAAAAGACTTGGAAACTTCTTGTCATCAATTCAACCAAAGGGGAAGTAGTATTCCATATGCCAATTTTGAATAGAAAATTAAAAGAGAAATAAACATGGAATTTCACTCGGCGACCTCTAGTAAAATGATACACTAACGGAAAAAGTCATTGAAATCTCTATCGTCTAGCAGTGCCTGCGTCGAGGTTTCAGGAGAACAATATGACGTGATCGTGATGAATAGAAATGCCCACTACTTCTTCATTCATGGCCTATTTTTTTATTCATCTCCCTTAGTATTCATTCAACCTTTGCGTGCTTATTTGGTTGGGAGAAATAGGGCATCTGACTTCAAGCCTACCCCCCTCTTGACTTGCACGTGTACTACTACTGCCCGTCTTACCTCCTCCGGTCTGTTCTTAATAGAATAAGAAAATCATGTCTGAAGGTTGTTGAGGCCAATAAATTAATCAATGGCAGTTTTAGTTGTTTAGCCAGTCAGATAAGTTATCAGAAGATGGAAATAAGAGAGCCAGATCCAGAGTACACTATTGATGATACTACATATGATCATGCTTATGGATGGCACGTTGCTTTCGAAGATACTGAGATTTTATTCCTTCCTAAACACAAATTGAAGACAATATTTTTGTGCAAATTGTTAGTAACACGGAGTTGAAATTCACAACTTATCCTAACGACTGCATTCATAGCTTTCAGCAGTAAGCTCCAGTAACTGACTGGAAAACTGATAGTGAAGAAAAAGTAATCACCAGAACGTGCATGAGGAAGAATAGCTTCATCTGCTCCTTTGGACAAGAGGAAAATTTTTCCACTCAGGTAGCATTTAACCACTACAGACATTCTTTTCCTATCAGAAGTGAACTCCAGAATGTCCAATACTTCATAGCGCAGTAATAAACCATTGAAATTTATTTCTGCATGACCAGAAAAAAGTTGTGATATCTTCCACATCAAATAACAAAAAATACAGCAAAAGGCAGTTATACCTACCAAGAACATTCCCATTTTTATTAACAAAAACCATGTGCAAACTAGCAGCTGCTCTTACAAGAGCTTCTTCATCTTGAGATTGTGCCTTGTATGAGATTGCTCCAGTTTTGCTGTAGCAATCATAAAGGGAATCAGCAATGATGTAGACACAAAAACTTCAGTTAAAACAGGACACCACTGAGACAGACATATTGCTGCTAAGACAAATAGAAATATTGCTCTTTTTCTTTATTTTGCTTCAATATACATTTAATGGTCTTGGAGTATTTGACAAATGGACATGTTAAGATTACCTTTGTATAGGAATTACAGTATTACATATTGCCATAACTTTTAGAAATTGAATGACATCTGTAGAAGCAGTAGATACGGCATTAAGCAGCTCTGCATCTGTATAGCACAAATGACAAATAATAAATATTATTTTTGTGCTTTCACAATCTATAAAGGAAGCGCTGCCATATTAACTCATCAACAAGTAAAACACCAGCTAGTACAAATATTAATTTGAACAGTTCAGACAAATATTAATGAAACAAATAACAAAGACTAAACAAACCAAGTCTATCTTGTTGCTTTGGGAACAAAACTGATTCTCAAACTCACTTCAGAATCTACACTTGCTAGACCATCCAATAAAAACTAATTGGCAATGGATTAAATTTCCTATTCAGTTCATGAATCATCCAAGGACGTCACAATTATTACTAAACTGGCAAATATAGGACATGAATAAAACCTGTGAATACGAAGATTCCTTTTTCCTAGGTATATTGAAAACAACATTCAGGATCACTAATGGGACTGAAGACTACAAAGAAATAATGCATGACAAAACATGCAGATGAAAACAAGTACCATCCAATAGGATGGAGACTGAGACCCCAAAACCCAGCCATGGTATCATGTTAAGAGTCTTCAACCAAAACCATTCAAATAAATGGATCTGCTAATCCTTGAGGTAAGACATCTTAAGATACCAGAATTCAATGTGTTTTAATAATTTTAGTCCCAACCCACGAAAGAATTGCTTCACAAGCAGAAGTGTCCAGAATGGAGCAAAAGAGTTAGTCCTCAATAATCTGATAGGAAATAGTTCATAAAGCTCAATGTTATAACAAGAAGTTATCAGCTATTAGGATAAGTGCCCTAAAAGCGGAGTCCTATGCATCTGTTAGACATTTATGATTTAGGAATGAATGAGATTCGTTCACTAGTTTAATTAATTTACATATTTTGTGTTATTGAACAAGATCTAAGATAATAGGAATAGTTATATGAGTTATGGCCGGGAATGGTTCATATGCAGAAGATAAAATTCATAAATTATGACCTAAGCATATTTGTCCGTGACAAGTGCAAGATTTACTCTGATAAGGCCATATTGTTGTCTACTTCACAAATTGGTGAATGACTAATCTTCAGTCATAAGTGTAGAGACTTCTAGGTACGTACACTGGTGCATTTGGAATGCATTGGATACAATCATGTGAGATTTAATTCAATATTATCAGTGTTGATGGAATAACTTTCACTTGAACACTAAATGGTTACAGGAATTCTGAGTGGATAAGTACCCTATGAACTTTAATTTTTTAAGATACTGATGATTAAAATGAAGATGTGGGCAACATCTCAATATTATGGAAGTGAGAGTAAAAAAGACTTAGGTACATATATTTACAATATGAAATAGTTCACCCTCTGTTGATGGATAAACAACCCTTTTAACATTTTCTAATACTAGTACTAATCTGAAATCAATAATTTAATATTACAAAATGGCTCTAATGTCATCACAGTGATCCATTAGAGGAAACCATGACTCCAAGAGGAAGATGTAATTGGAGGCATAAAATGGTAATCATGCACCAGACTGCAATTATGGATGTTTGATGGAGGTTAATAAGGATAGCACATTAGAACAATTGATTAAAAGACTTAACTATCTCAGTTTTGAGAGTTAGAGTTTCATTAATTGCACATAATCCAAGAGTGGAGTTTTAGGCCCTTGGTGAAGTGGTATGGGATTAATGATTTGAACCAAGAAGTCTGGGAGTTGATCAGGTGTAAGTTGAGAAAATTGGAGCTTACATTACTAGGGTCCATTTGGGACTCCTCGATGGCTACTAAAATAACAATGGAATACAAATACATTATACTTGATATTAACTACACAGAAATTCTTGCATAGTTAGAAGATTAGGTCAAAACTAGGTCAAGGCTCTTGCCGGGGGTAAAAGGTGCCTCCAAGACAGTCTTGTGAGGCACACAAATACCTAGAGAAAAAAGAGGTCCCCCCCCCCCAAAAAACACCCACACCCACCCACCAAAAAAGAAAAAAATTGCATGCATGTTTTTGGCCTACCACTTTTTCCCTCGTGTGTTATAGTTTCGCATCCCCTAATACATGGTTGAGGTATCCATATCAGTGTAGTCCTTCAAGAGTATCTAGGAACAGGTTTGGAGAAGAGGGATTCCTATTCAAAAAACGAAGATAGGGAGGAGAGCAGGGTTCGAAGTTATTTGCTTTACAATGCTTAATTTTGATTCTGGATTTGAACAGTCTTGGGGTGTTTTTCAATAAAATCAGATCTGAGTCTATTTTATAAAACCTTATTTTCACTTTGTTTAATTCAATTTCTGGAAAGTACAGGTCTTTCCCAACATCAGTAGTAGTAAATATTCCTTTCAGATAACCATGCAGCATCATGATGCCCAGGATTTCATTACTGAAACAAAATCTATAACCATTTGGTACAACTAAATGAGTTAGCTTGTTTTCTTTCTTTTCTCATTACTGAAACAAAATGTGTAACCATGTGGTACAACTAGACATACTTTATGGAAGTGTTAGAAGATTTGACCAATTAGTATCTGAAACAGAATATAGCAGTCTGGTTCCTATGAATTTTTTTGCTTTATATGAGGCAGTAATGAGAAAAGAAAGCAAACAAACTCATCCAGGAGAACACAGTATAGTAAGCCAGCCAAAACTTCTAAAATCTAATATTTGATATAAATTGACAGTCTATAATGACTAGATGTAGAGGTCGAAATGGGCAGAACCAGCACGACTGGGCCAGTCGAAACTGAGGCCTGGTCCAGCCATCAAACAATCTGGACCAGGGCCGAACCTGGATGTCCAATGGGCCCTTTCATGTTTTTTATTAAATAGAATTTTCAGAAAATAATCTAAAAGATTTATGAAATAATTGACAAGCCTACTTGAGCCAGCCATTAGGGCCCACTGGGGCCAGAGCAATGGGCCTAGTCTGGCCAGTTGCCCACTGGGACAGCATTTACAGCCTGGCCACGAGCAGCCCGGGCTTATACGAAGGATCCAAATATTTAGTTTGAGTTGCAGAATAACAGTCAACTAACAGACTATAAATGAACTTTCAGGAATTTTTCTGGGAAGATCAGCCAATTGCATGCTGTTCACTAGCAGAAGTAAAATTGAGGAAAAAAATAAAATAAAATAAATAGCCAGTATATTCAGGTATTGTCAAGAGCGAGAATGATTAATATAATTTTATTGTAGGAGCCTAAGAACCACATTGAGACGTTAACAATCACCATTTGAAGCAAGGAAACATGCTCTCAGATATCAATATATGCTTTACAGCAAGGCAACAAAACAAGCTACAGAAGATATACACAATATGATCTGTCTAGCAACAGGAAACTTAATGGAATCAACTAAGAATAGATGATAACATTTGACATAACTAGAAATTATCTTACCAGACAAAGCATCTCCATTTTCATTCCCGTAGAAAGTTCCCCTTATGCAACATCGTTTGAAGATCATTTTATTTTCAGTAAGTGTTCCTGTTTTATCAGTCAATATATACTCAACTTGCCCCAAGTCCTCACTAATTGCTGTGCTGCCAAATACAAGAAAGAAAATTAAAATAATTCATCTAATGCATGTAAATCTTCAACAAACTTAAGCGCATTTAGCATTTTCTTACTTCGTTGCGTTTGACCGGGTTCTTGTTTCTAGATCAACCATCTGATCATCCCAATCAATGAATTTTGCATACAAGCTTTTTACAAGATCTAATGATACCTGCAGGAGAGAAGAGAACAGAGCATATTATGACGGCAAGAGTAAATATGGTTATTGACAATTATTTGAAGGCCTATATTTTAAGTGTCCGGTGTAAGAAAACTTCCAAACATATTCTTGAGAAAAGTATACTATATGATGGGAAGGAAAGAATTGCCAAAAAGAACTTCAATCAACATGGTATTCATACATCGCAACAGTGAAATTGTGCTACTTACTCGACCTGCTTTTGAGAACCAACTACAGTTACACTCTTGCTGCTATTCTACTCATTCTACTGTGGTGGGAGGGTGGGGGAGTGGGGAGTGGAGACCGATTCTTGGGGGAAGACTCCGTATGATGTGTGATGCGTTCAATGAGAGGCTAAGTTGGACATTAGCAGCATATTTCATGTAGGAGTGACCATTAATCAAAGAAATGACAATGATGAGTAAACATTGATCGAGAAGAAAATGATATACATAAAAAATCCAAGTGCATACGAAGCATTACTCTTTTTTTGATAGGTAATCAAATAATTTTATTAATCAAAAAAGAATATACAGGAAAGTGTATTATCAACTTAAACAAGAAAGGAGCATTACTCTTTCATTGCATACGGACACTAAATAAATTAAATTAGGCAGAAACTATGTTATTATTTCTTTCATTTACAGCATTTCTTAAACAAACCGAAGTAACATGCATTTATAAAATGGCTTGCTGTTTTTTATTTTTTTAACGGATGTTTATTTCTACAAACACCAAGGGGCCAATTCATGTACATTGGATGAAAATACTGTTCGAAAAGATTATGCATCTATACACATCAATACTATCTAGGAATTCACAAACAGGACGAAATATAACGACCCAGCCTCTATATCCAAGCTACCTTACGTACTGTCCACTATGGAAAAACCTAAACCCATCTCACCCCTTACATATTTTTATCGTGTCCCCAGAATTCGAACACAAGATCTCTGTCTTACGAGATATTTAAGTTAAATCCTTATACCAATTGAGAAATAGCCTTATGACAGAATTAAGTTGAATCTACAAAAATAGAGTTTGAAAAAATTAGCCCTTAACTCTGTACATATCTCACCTAAAAAATGCAAGGTCATGCTGTATCCCAGACCCTTCCATTTTACTACCAAATCATTCTAACTCAAGACTATCCATTGATTTTCTGTTGTAATTGACATTCCTTACAAATGAAAGTCTAATTATAATAATCAGTCAACATACAATACAGAATAAAAAAACATGAGTTCCAAATTCAAAATTTTACCTTTATTGATATGGGAATCATGATGGAGCAGAGAAGCTCAAACCGCAAAGGGATGATTAGAAGTTCGTACCAAGGGCCTTCATTTGGATATTCAACATACCATTGCTGCAAGAGAGAAATAAAGATAATGAGCATAAATGTAAGATTGGGCAAATCGGGCAAATATAACATAAAATGGTAAGAAAAGCACAAGATTAGTACAATGACACCCAGAAAATAGGCCTACGTAGCTCAAGCATAGATATCAAGAAGACATTAAATATTGAAAGATCAATTCTATTGTGTTCAACTTCTATTGTATGTTCTAATACCATGTTGGACCACTTGATTTAAAAATTTAAGCTATTTGAGAAGGCCACCTCTTTATCATTTAAATTTATCTTCCGCATATAGTGTTATTGTCAAACAAGAAAGTAATGAGTTAGCATTTCCTCACAAATACACTCCAATGAGAAAAGATCATTACGAAAAAAAATCAAGAAAAATATAAATATTATAAATATTTGTGCACTTGGCCTAGATTTGTTCTCAAAAGGTTACTTTCGGGGAAGAAAATATTCACGATGCTAAAAAAGTTGCTTTCCAAATACTGTCTTGCCAGTCAAGTGGGGATAAGAAAGATGTTCAACGAAAACTATCTTCACTCACATAGGTTTGTCACCTAAAATTAATGGTTGCTTTGAAAAAATCATCCACCAACGTTTTTTACATAGTTGCAAGTACAAGAATATTTGAATCAGCTTTACTACTTTGCAGTTTAATTGTAGACGTGCATATATATTAAACTATTTGTGAAATCCAAAAGAGACGTATAACACTAGTATAAGTAACACTGGGTAAACGAGATGAACCTTCTTTGCTTCTGTATTCTTCCAAATGTTTCCAGCTATGCCTAAAACAATGACAACCACTATCTGAAAAACAAATATCGCTCCAGTCAACTTGTCAATCATGGCATCTACAGCTGTAAGCTTTGGTTCAGCTATACCCCTGCTCATGCCCAGCTTGGTCTCATTGCCTGCAATTGAGAACAGAATTAATCAGTAATTATGTTTAACCAACGAGGAGAGAAGAGTGTGAACTACAGTAACATGTTAAGGATTTACATAAGAAAAACAAGCAATAATGTTGAAAGTTTATGCATCCAAATGGAACTGTAAATATCTACTAGAGAGAAAAGCATAGATAAGAAAGAAAAAGGCAATATCTCTATAGCACGGACACTTCAACTAGGGTAACGTGTCCATACCCGACACATGTTGGATACCAATACTCTTCGGACACTTTGCCATGGTATTTTTTATAACATAAATATTATATATATTTTAACTCAAAAGTTATTATTAAATAACAAATATCTTCATATTTAAAAGATTTCGACAAAAAAAATTAATAACAAGTATAAAACTAAATTTATACTATTTAAATAAAGAATTTAATCAGCGTGTCGTGTCAATAGCTTTTTGAAAAATCGTGTGTAGGCGTGTTCGACACGTGCACATGTCCATGTAGGGGCTTCATAGGGCAATACTAATTCAGAAACTACACCTAAAGTGGAAACTGATGCTAAATGCCTGAGATGTCCATTAAATATTTTTGGGAGATGGAAAGAAACAAAAAAGTAAAGAAAAGAACCCACCAATCTCACTTTCAATTAAATGTATTTGTATATTAGATAACAGAGTACTTGAGCATTGATGAAGTGAAATAACAGAGGAGACCAGAAAAAATGTCCAAGGACCTGTTAATTTGTGAATAGCTGCAAGTTTGGAAATCCAAGTTTTGTTGTTTCTATGGAATACAAAAACTTTGATAGTGTTTGAAAAGAATCTTGGGGGTGTCCTCATCTTAGATTTGAAAGGATATTAAAATTTGGAAATCCAAGTTTTTTTTTCTTTTTACTTAATTTGAATTCAGATAAGAAAACGATTTTTTTTAGCTTTATTTAAATTCATTTTTCCCTGCAAATGGGGTTATGATACAGTAATATTGTCAAAAATATTTTTTTGTTTAAAGAGAAAGAGCCAAATTAATCCAAAATGTTGACTGGAAAAAGGAACAAAAAAGATCCAGACTCTGAACCTTATTCAATGGCAACTTTGTTTCCTTTTTGATATTATAATAAGAGAATTTAATTTTCTAAACACGAATGTAAAATTAAAATAAAGATTAATGAACAATGAAAGAGAATATCTAACATTCCCTTCGCTCTTAATATTCCTCTTTTTCACAAATGGATATCCTAGAAAAGGCTGAAAAGCTTATCTATGACAAATAACAAATGATACAGCATCAAAATGGATTCATTAAAAATTGAACACTTGCCTGTATAAACGGCAACTCCACAAGCCCACTCTGTGTTCCTCAAGTAACATGACTGAAGGAGTGTATTTTTAATGGTCAAGGGACACATATCGTTATCAAGAAACGGAGGAAACAATCGCATATTTGCATCAAATCTTCTAATATCTTTATCAGGACTGGGACATTCAATTACACCCTGCCACAGAAGTGAATAGCAAAATGACATATAGCACATATTTATTTGTATTATGTAATATGGATATTTTTCATAACATATGATTGTCTTGCCTTGATTTTATGCAATAACTCAAAATCTATTCCCATGCAAGCAGAAGGTATCACCCTTGTCTTCAGGTCGGTTTCTCCATCTAGTGCAGCTGTCTACAAATCAGGATGCACCATATGAATTATCAAAACGTAAGATATGCAACGTATCTAACAAAAATATTATTCAAGTCCTTTAAAAACATGGTAATGATAATTTTAACAGTATGTTGTACAGATGACAAAAGCAACTTGAAATTATTATACAAATGAATCGGCAAATTATTTTTGGGGGATGCCTATGCGCAAATTTGGTGTTAAGTGCCAGGGTCAAAAGCAAAAGAATTTTCGGGATATTTTAGACTGTGGAAACCTTAAAAAATTCAAGAAAATTTCAGTCCAGGAAATGTAAAGGGCAAGCTTGAAAGTTGAAACCTTTTTTTCCTGCAGTATTTCTTTGACTCAATAGTCGGTCTATAGTCCATATTACCTCATGGATATGGAAAGAAGATGATATTAAGTGGAAGATTCATGTCAGATCTTAGCCAAAATAGAGAATTATTCTTGAATCTGATGGGTATCATTTTACTTTTGCTGGATGGATGCACAAGTGGCCCAAGAGGATATCGGACGAGGAGTTGCTTCCTCCACCTGTGCCATCGATGTCATGTTTAAGGCTTCTGTTAATGGATATAGGGATTGTCACCACCTAAGGTCAGGAGCAAGACCCTGGGAACAGCTGTTCTCTTTGGGGTGATTCGGAATGTGGGTTTATAGAATCAGGAAGAAGGCTACTTTGGCACAGAAACTGTCCTCGTGATAGGCAGGGTCAACTAATTACCTTAGGATGGCCAAGGCAGCACTGTGACTGACTGGGGAAGGTCAATAGAGAATTAGCCTAGTTTCTCATATGATATCATCTCATTAGTGTTCATTGGACGCAAGTAATCATTTCAAGTCACAATTCATCATAATAACACCGTCTCTTCAACATCAAATGGATCTTAGAAACCCATCAAAGTACGAAAGCTAGGATCTTGAATGTAATGTTCTATAACCAGACCATATCAACACAAAATGAGATTGGAAGAATGGCTGGAAGTGACTTGTAACTCCATAAAATGAAATTACCTCATGACCATATTATCCTTCTGCCACTTTTCATTCCATATTTACACCTCTTGGTACAAATTGATCCTTATAAATGTTTAAACTCTTTACTGTAGTCAACTATTACAGCCATATATTATGCAGTGTTTTGAGTTGCAAAAAAGGCTTTGGGAACAGTGAAATATTAATGACCATCTCCTCTTCTTAGATAGTTTCATCCTACTCAAGTGCCTCAGCATGAAGCTGAAGGAAATGTAGGTATTCATAAGAACTTTTATATATAATATCTACTCTTTGCAGGATTTCAGAATAGACAAAGGGTTTATTACCTTGTTTTTACCCTAAAGACTGCTCGACAATAGTACTCTTCCACCAATCAAACAATAGCCAAAAAAAGACTACTACTATTTTCATGTAATACCACTTTCACCATCCTAACTGTTACAAATTTTACACTTCACATAGGACAAAAGCCTACTTTCTTAGAGCCTGTTTGAGCCCCATTTTTTGCCGGAAATGTATTTTGGAATAGTATTTCGATGAAGAATATGTGGCTAAAAAATAAGGAAAAGTTTTGGGTTTGCAAGTAATATTATTTTATTGAAGAATGTTTGGTTAAAAATAAGAGAGAAAAATGTATTTTGGAAATAATGGGAACCAAACAAGGGCTTAATCTTCACGACTCAATTGATTGAGACACGCACAATTAATGGTGCAATGTTCTGAATCATAGTTTTTTACTGAAGCAAGAGTGTGCCACACGACATCATGATGCTCCACAATGTTTGTACTTGAGGATCCAAAGTAGGGTTTGTACTTAATCTTCTACCAGTGTCAAGAAGAGAAAATATTTTTCAATACACGAGAGCACAACTTATTTCATGTAGATTCCCCAAATTATCCTACTCAGTTATTTAATAAATTAGTCATCTTTAACCAGCTTTTCTGCTAGAACTCAGGTAACACAGATCAACAGTACACATAAATTTTGCAAATAAGTTTAGAAAATGAAGAGACACAAGAAAAGAAACCAATTTCTATCCATGAACAAGAGATTTCAGAAAGAATACATGGAGCAGAAAAATTACCTCCACGTAGCAAAGACCCTGTGAATCTGCAGTACCAAGTAAAACGAGATCACATGGAACTTCATCATTTTCACGAAGCCACACTATGTTCCCAACATGAATGTCTTGAGATTGAATCTAGTGAAAAAATATTTGTGATAATTGATAAATAGTTCAGCATCAGAAAATTTGACACTAAATTAAAGAGATGCAAGGACAGTACGATGGCAAGTTTGAACAATTCAAAAGCAAGTGAAAATAAAATATTCATGATCAGGATGATTAGCTTTGCAAAGTTAACAGCAACAACATATTTTTTGCAATCAATCCTAAAAAGTGAATACATTTATCCCAATTTATTAGAGAAAAAATACAAAAATTGTGCAGTAGAATGGTAAAGAACATGAATAAAACAAGCAATCAAATGATGCATTTCACTTACAAGTTTTTTGACTCCCTTCTTCACAACCC
This sequence comes from Fraxinus platypoda, assembly GCA_903798405.1. Taxonomy (NCBI): domain Eukaryota; kingdom Viridiplantae; phylum Streptophyta; class Magnoliopsida; order Lamiales; family Oleaceae; genus Fraxinus; species Fraxinus platypoda. Next base: position 15,864 of record CAIGRT010128833.1, read on the forward strand.
ACACTTCTTTCTCATTTGCTTTCTTATCTGAGAGATATCTATTATAATCATCCCATGCCTCTTTGGTTGCTGAGACTGCAAATATAAATATAAGAGGACCCCAGGTACTTGCAGGATTGACTGGTGTAATGAGCGACCATAGTTGAAGGCATGCAATCAACAAAAAGTACTGGTTCATAAATCGGCTGGAAAGAGCAGAAAAGAGTTAAAGACAACGAAGGAGAACATGGAAGAAAAATAGACACATTTTATACAGATAAATAATGATAATGAATGACATAATCCATCTCAGAATTACTTTATACCTAATTGCTGAGAGGTAAGAGTAGAGTGAAGTTAATAATTGCATAAAACACAGAGAAAGGAAGAAATATAAGGAACGCATAGAAACAAATACAATTGTACATTTTAAGAATAACCATAATTGGTAAAAATGTAAAATCAAGGACTCTTGTGATGTAACCAAAACCCAAATGGCATATGAAATACAAGGCAAATAGGTGCAGGAATCAATTTATTTTATCAAATATGCATCAGATGGATGGATGCATGTAAGTTCTGCACTTGCTATAGATGCAAGCAGTCCCATATGTTTTAATGTACTATAACAATAACTATCCATGTATTGCACACATGCATATACTCGTATGCATAGGATTTACTTAGACTCAAAAGACCCTTTTCAAAATTAAAGTCAATTGCACATATTCAAAAACTATACAAAGCATAGGCTCAACACCCTTGTATACACTGGACAAAATGCAGTCCTTTCGTTTAATGGTTTATGGTAATTGAAAATAATATTAAGAGCCTCTTTAAGCCCCATTTTTTTGGTCAAAATGCATTTTAGAATAGTATTTTGAAGGATATTGTGTGGTTAAAAAATAAGGAAAAGTTTTAGGTTCGCGTGTAATAATATTTTATTGAAAATGTGTTGTTGAAAATAAAAGAGGGAAAAATGTATTTTGGAAATAATGGGGACCAAACGAGGGCTAAGAAACACATTGAACCCTTGAAGCTTTGCTTTGGCTACCTAACTAATTCAATCTTTAACTTTGAAACAGGTTAAGTTAGTACTTCTGTCATGTCTAATTGAAAATTTCAAAGGAAATAATGTATACGAGGTTGCAAAGGACCTGTTTGGTCAAAAGAGGAAGTACTGTGCATCTATAACCATATCTGTCCATCTTCTCCCTGAATATGTTGATAAAGAGAAATGAATGGTCAAAAATCTGCGGGAATTGGGTAGGAAGGGGATGATCCTTCCAGATGATGGTAGCAACAATGGTGTTAGAATAGAATGTGCTGTTTTAGTTCCTGTCGGTGTTGTTTCAACATGTTGCTACAGGTGGCAAAAGGCTGGAATCATGGGAATTATGGAGTTTTCTTTGGCTACAGGATAGGCTTTTTACAGCTTCTAGAACTTTTAGTTTTGCATATATTTAGCCCATGTTTGGTGTAAAATCCAAATATAAATATAAATCAAAGTGATGGGACCCACAACTTTTCAACCACACATTTCAACTTTTATCAAAATCTAGTAAAAATCTGATTTCCGCCGAACAGGGGCTTGGTATTTATTGTCATTTTATCTCTACTCCTTGAGTCTGAAAGTTCCCTTTTACATTTTGCAAGAGTACTTCCATCCTGATTAGCTAGAAAATATAATGAGATTGCCGCATTGAGCATTTATAAAAGGAGAATGGCTGAATTAACATGATGTGAAGAAATCAAAGAGATTATAAGAAACTTAAGGAAAAGGATTGAATAAAGGAACTCCCGAACATTAGGCAATCTCAGATGTGTCGATATTCATATAAAATAAAACGATCATAAAATCATTTCAAATTCCCAAAAGAAGAACAGCAAAAATACACAGCATCGTGCAAGTGATCTAGATGAAGAAACAGAAGCGGTTCTTATGATAAATAATGAAACTTTAGAAGGTTGACAAATATATGAATCCAATAAACAACTACAAATGAAGGCTTATTTCAAACATCTAGAATCAGAAACTCAGTTTGATCATCCTTACATCTGCTTGGAAATCTAATAAATAAAACATATATCAACACTCGTTCGCATGTCGACCCCACGGTAGCAATAAAAGGCTTCTGTTATATTCCATCAAGCTTCATAAATTTTGGTATACAAATCCTATTCTAACATTTTCTACTGGAATTACATCACTATAGCTAATGGGAGTTTCTTTAGGTCTATGCAAGACATTCCAACCACCTCATCATCTCTCTCTCAACATATGTGATATTGGTGCCCACTACACTTGCAGACATGTATTGTCATTTATTATTTTAACCAGTATAGTATAGCCACACATCTATCTTTTGAATCGTCATTTCCACTAAGTTCATGTTCTGGACATTCTATTCTGTATTAGATAACGTGCAATAAAGCATAGTTAGTCTAATATTTGCTTTGCATAACTTGCCTTAATATTATAGGTATCTTCCCGATAACACCTCTCCGTTTTTACCAACATGCTATAATTTTAAGCAATACATCTTCTTAAAGTCCTCGTTCCCTATTAGCAATCAAAGCTAATTGCTTAAAACAATCATCTTTAGGATACATTATCCTTTATAGTAGCTTCAGTACGCTAACAAAATTCTATTTATTGTCTTAGTTTTTTTCCAAGGCGTTTTAATTCGAAAGCGCTCCTTCAAAGTTTAAAGTTCAAAGTTCTAACTTACAATATGCATCCCTCCTAATTCATTCATCAACTAAAACTACACCAATCTTTCTATCATACATATCTCTGATGATATTGATATATGAAATAGAAATTACTGGTTTCTAGCACCAACCATAGCACTTCCCTATCATAGGGGTTTTCTAAATCATGTGCAAATCTTGTTTCTTTCCTGTCTTCCACCAATATCCAAAATGGATAAATGGCTTCCACAGTACATGCACAAAACCAAACAGGTTCCTAGCACTTTAAATAAATTACACCTTATAAATCCAATCCCATGCTCTTATTAATCTTACAAGAACTCATTTCAATCAATGAATCACTAAGTTGATTTATAGAATGAGAAGTTAGAAAATATTCTTCATGATTTTGTTACATGCATAGCTATTGGGGGCACATCGTTAACCTAATCACCGGACAAGATCTTCACTAACTGAATTCATGGTTGGCTTACATTAAGCAAAATAAATTCACACAACCAACATTTCAATACTTTTTTGAGTGTGTGTGAGATAAGACAGAAACAACTTAGTCATATTGTAACAAATTTTAGTGAGTCTTCATAGTTGGCACCTCTAAAATTATATAATATTGACTTTTCCAGATAATGGAACATTCAGATCACAGTATATTGCAAAAGGGATACGGGAGAAAAGAAATCAAATCGACGCATAAGATAAAGAAAAGGCTACTTAATAAAAAGTACACGATGTGTCTAGGCACAGAAATAAATTTACCTGAATTGTTCCCATAAATTTTTTGGAAGAAAATTCCACATGGTATACTTTCTGTTCGATATGCGATTGTCATAATAGGGATCTTGTGCTAGATCATCATGATTAATATAAACATAACGCTTCATTGTCAATCTCAACGGATGTAATCAAGTCTTGACAAGCAACCTAGGGTCTAGTGGGGGCAGTTGCCTCTACTGGATTTTGGTCCTGGGTATTTCATCGATTAATTAAGGGCCGGCCGGTTCTAAAGGTGAGGAGAAAACCATAAACAATCACATAAAAAATCAAAAGAAAATCGCTGTTGCTAGAGGAAGATTACCATCAATAAAAAAACATTTTTTTGAAAAATAAATAAATTCTAAGGAGCTAGAAGATGAGAATGCCAGGATGGAATCAGCGAGGTTGTGTTGAAACAAAATCATTCACAACAATCAGATCGAGTGCGAATCAACTTTAGCCCCTTTTTACAGAAATAAATCTGAAACTTTGGTGATGAAGAAGCTGGGTAGAGATGAATTAGTGTCAAGGGAACCCCTAGCCGCTTGTCCGTTCTGCTCTGTCAACGAGACTTAAAAACAGGCATGGGTAAAAACCAAGAAGATTGACTTTTACCGGATTAAAGCGTGTTCGGTTCATTGATTTCGATTGGACTGCTCATTTCACCGGAATTATCAGGAATACGGCTACAACTGAACCGGTCATCGGACCAGTCCACGGGTTTTTCACTCGAATCCATAGGTTCGGTCCATTTTTCAAAACATTGCTTTTATTAGTCACGGCACGGTTAAACGTGCGTTGCATGATATTTTGAAATGTTTTATAAAAATTGTAAAAATGATATTTGAAAATCAGTAAATATAAAAAATAGTTAAAAAAATTGTTTATGTGAAATTAACTTTTTATACAATTCAATTATTTATTTACATGTATAATAATAATTAATGTTAATTTATATATATCATACAATAATTCAATCAATTAACTCTTCAAGTTCATATATGTACACTTTATATATTTTTGGGATTGTTCAATTACTCTAAAAATACTACAATTCAAATATTTATGTGCATGTATAACTAATTAACATTTATTTATGAATATATGAATATAACATTAAGTCATCAAGTTCATGTACACATGTTTTGGGATATTCAATTATNAATATAACATTAAGTCATCAAGTTCATGTACACATGTTTTGGGATATTCAATTATATTAGGAGTAAATAAATTATTCAAGTTCATGAACACGTATTTATTTTCATGATTATTCATTTTATCATAAATTATTCTTGAAGTACATAAATTATTAAAGATCATTTAATTTGAGATCTATTCAATTATTATAGAAGTAAATAAATTATTCAAGTTCATATACACTTATTTAATTTCAATATTATTCATTTAATCTATGATATAACGTCATTTATATAAATGTATATAAATTATTCTTTTTCTATATTCATTGATTCAAATTAATTAAATCTCATGTTGGTT
>CAIGRT010128850.1:0-16409 GCA_903798405.1 Fraxinus platypoda
AACGTAAATATATGTTTTCTTGTGATAAGCAAAATGCCGATGAAAGGAATGTTCAAGGCAAGAGTGATAAAAATGATGTTGATGTTGGTGTTGGGGATGTGGGAAGAGTCGGGGATGTTGATGTTGCACATCTTATTGCCCATTTATGATTTTTTTTCTTCAGTTTTTGAAAGTTTGATTGTGCCCCCCTTGTTGCACAAGTCTGCGTCCGTCCCTTTATGTGTGTGTATGTGAATCATTCATAGTTTGTTAAAAATTATTTTTAAAAAAAAATTATGGTCCTAAATTTAATTAAAATGAATTGAATATTTAACAAAATAATCTAAAAATATATAAATAATCAACGACAAATCATTTAAATACTTTAATTTTATCTCAAAGAAAATTTTATACTTTAAAAAAAAATAAGAATTTTGAAGTACCGACCCACCAGTCCAACAATTAACCCACTAATTCGATCAGTAACTCCAAATCCAGTACTTCGATCAGGTCGATATCCTTAATAGCTATGCATCTCTGTCTTAGCCCAATGCCCCATTCCAACCCACTATCAAAACCAAAATGTACCCCATCAAAACCCAGTTCGACGATGTTCGCCAAAGGTTAAAATTGGGTAAGCCTTCGACAACGATATAAACTTGTATTTTTAGATTAGAGTCCCATAGGAACGTCCTTGATGATTGACTCTTCTTGCTTGTTATCCTGGCTTCCATGAGAAGCAGCATAACACCAATAATTTCTTGTTGCGAACTGCAGCGGAAGCTTGGGCTAAATTATAAACTACCTTGGCAATCGATCTCATATTTGCCATGTTAACCTTGCTGTCCACTCAAATGAAAGGCACCAAGGGCGGACTTGTGGACTAGAGGCAGAATTTGCAGGTCACTCGCAGAGCCATAAAGAAATGTTTACTGTCTTAATCGCTGAGGAGACGAGTTCCAAGAATTGGGTATTAGAACGACAAGAGATTCACCTATGAAATTTGAAGTAGTGTGTGATAAATTCGAAGTCCGTGAAGGGGTTGCTAATTTGGCAATTCCGACAATAAAATCTCAACTTTTGCATGTGTTATCTTCTTTGTTGCCAATCCCCACTGTTGGAGTTCCAAGAATCAGAATAAGTGGCTAGATCCTAAATTGAAGCTAAATACCGGGCAATCATAACCCACTTGCTTCGAGAACATGGCATATCAATCACTCATAACGCAGGTGTGACATACTGATGTGCTAATTTTGTCACTCAGTTCAAGAATGGAACACCTCATTATGAACTTTTATTTTGTTTGTGAGCAAGTTGCAAAATGACAGCCGCTCGGCTCGTCAAAAAACGAGTCGCTCAGGCTCGTGCAGGTTGGCTCGCTAGCCGAGAGAGCGGCTCATGGGCGAGTCAACGAGCTAGCCCAGCTCGCCCGCGAGCTCGTCTTTGTGAAGGGTTATTTTTTTATTTTTATTTTTTTAAAAATGTATATTTTATATTTAAAAAAAAAAAAAACAATTTTAACGAGCTTGCGAGCTGACCCATGAGTCACGAGCTCGGCTAGTGAGGAGCACGAGCCGAGCTCGTGGGCAAACGCCAACTCGACCTATTGTCATCCCTATCTCTTGCTAAATCTAAATAGATGCATGCTCAATCTTGTCGTAGCACGATAAAAAATAATTTTACGAGCAATAATTGATTGTAATTCCCATATTATCATTTGATTATTTTTAACTTCGTCTAGTCACTCTACCAAATATTGTCACCACGACGTGTATGGTTAAGTGAATTGAATAGGAATAGGAATAGATAATGTTAAAAAAGTTACTGTAATTGAATATTTCATCCAAATGAACCCTGGAGGTTTACTGTGTGTTCACGGATCATGCATATGATGCAATAGGGCACTGCCGCCACAAAATTTGACCACCCAAAAAGAATATAGAAGAAAAAAAAAAAGAAAAGTGAACGAGCCATTTACGCAGACAGAATGCATTATTGGAAACAAAATGGGATTTTGGACCACTTTGCTCACAATTACAATGCATAAAAACAGCAAATTCTAGCATGCGGCCTGTCCTCACCCTATCTTTTAAAAACTTCCAAACCCTATTAGTCCTACTCTTTGGATCACTTTTGGCTTGTTCCCTGCCTAAAATGAATTCATTTGATCGTTAGATTGCAGTTGCTGCCCCCTTTTTTACTCAAATTTGCTTTAACTACTTGTACCTATGTGAATGATGATTCTACATCAGTTGCACCAGTTTTACTGTTCAAATCTGAATCAATTTTTGTTTCCTTTTAGCAATTGTCCACCGAGATAAAAAAAAAATCAAGAAAGAATCTGGTAAATGAATCGACAATCACTGGATTGTAAACAGACTATGTAAACCTGATGAGCTATTCAAGATTCCATGATTTAAACATTAAGAGAATTCACAATCTGGAAGCAACATTGGCTGCTTGGGAGAGGAATCGAGAAGAAAACGACGGAAAACCTTGCACAAAATTTCCTTCCTTCATGTACGACTACAATGAAAATGTAAACGACCTCAGTTTCTGATCTGAGAAATGGAGAAAAGTTCTGATGGAACTTGTGAGGATTCATTATAAAGTAAAATGCTTGAAAACAAAGACTTAAGATGAGACACAAAAGCTAAATTGTCCAAATTATAAACAAATTTGATCTTAGCAGTACGTAATCATTAATCAATATATCTGGTTAACCTTAGAAAAATAACATTAGTTCTGCGAGGAGTATACCAAGTGAAAAAAACAGCATATTCCTTAGAATTTTATGGCAAATTAAATAGGTGGTAATATTATTAATTCGCATGGAGCACACACTTTACATATGGATAAGTGTGAAATGAATTAACTTGAGGCACATCTACTAACATGATCAATGGTAACCGCTCAATCTCCTATTCTGAATTAGAAAAATGCTACATGTACAAAAAAAATTTACAATTTTTTTGACAGATTGCCAACTGGCAAGCAATTCATTAAATGTTGGACTGCAAACAAATTTAAATAAATCAATGCAGTGTTGTCATCTGATCATTGGTAATGTTCTCTTATCATTTTTATCTATACAAACAACTTTATTCTCTGAATTAAATTAAACACTTCAATCTCTCTAAATCGATGCCTTCATTCGCTCTCCACTCTCTATACATATACATGCTCACATATAAAACGTATTATTAAAAAAATGTACATTCGCCGTAGTCATTATCATTTCCCCTTCTCGAGTTCATTCGGAAGAAAGATACATCTGTCCCTTTTTTTCCTCATTAGAGAATCTGGCAAAGGCAGAATACATGATTGCTCACAATATCTATTGCAAGTAATAGGGACTATGCATTAGATGAGCATCTCTTACCCTAGTATGGAGTACTACCTATTAATCCTTCAAAATATCATCCTTTCTCCCCCAAATGATCAAAGGGCGTATCCTTAAATACTGTCAAGTGATAATCTCACGTTGGCTAATTATCGAAATATAGATCAACATATAAGAATTTGAACTACTCATCTTAATATGAAAACTGAGTCTTAAAATGGTATCAAAGCACATTAATCTCAAACGAGTAATTTTGCGGTGGTACATTAAGGGATAAATTTCACATCGATACGCTATTTCTCTTAATAGTGTTGACCTTTGAATCCCAAGTCTTGATAGATACTTCATGAACAATATTAGCATACTTCATTTTATCTTAACTTCCTCAGTTTTCCTAAAGAGAAATATAATATTGTTTGGCTAGTGTGTTCAACCAAAGTAGCCATAAACTATACTAAACTGCAATCGCACTTGATCTAAAAGTTTAACGAGTAGTTCAACATTTACTATAAACCAATAATTCATCCCAATATCAGACTTTGAGCATTCTTTAATTTGTAATTTTCAACATAAATACACAATCCACGACTGCTATTATAATGGAAAAACGATCTTAACAATCAATGCATTGGATCCCCAACTTAGTCCAGTATCCTTATAATCTAAGAATCCATGAAAAGTACTGCACAGCTATACATAAATATGGAGAACTAGAAGAAAATAGGTCCTAGAAAAGAAAAATCATAGGAAAACTGAAAGAAATATATGTATCCTTTTCCACAATGAGATGTCATTGTCTCCAAAACAATCTGTACTTCCTAAAGTAGACAAATTTCAAACCTAACAAAAGTACCTAAACTCTTCTGTTTCTTACACAAGGTACCATATCTAGCAACCTATAAAAAGAAGAGAAGTACCTTTAATCTTGACCATATCAATGTACCTTAACCTACATCAACATGAATAAAGTTATTTGTACAATATTTTGTTGAAAATTCATGTATTGTCAAGATTCATGTTGTTGATTTAAAAAACAATTTTTAAAATGAATGATATAAATACCAGCCAACTCATGACTATCAACAAAGTTGTTAACCATGGTTGTGCAGGTAGCAAGATCCAACATTTATGTGTGTATGTGAGTGTACATATACATGTCTACTTGTGGTATATATGAATCACATGCATATTTTTCAGAAAAGATAGAACACAAGCATTTAGAATTTACTTCTTTCAATATCTTTATACAAGTCATATTCATCCTTGTCAATTTCAACTATTTTGGGTTCCAAAGGCCTTGTTTCAATTCCAGGTAGTATGTGCATGTATTATTGTGAATTATGTACGCATGGACATCTAAAGGAGAGAAAAAGCGTGTGTGTGTGTGTGTGTGTGTGTGAGAGAGAGAGAGAGAGAGAGTTTTGGATTCCAACGGCCTTGTTTCTAGGTTTCTTTGAAAGGGATCATGGGGTTAATGGTACGATCTTACTGCATGTATATCACAATTTATATAATGGGTTACATAATGTTACATGTAACTCTATCATTTGTTGGTTTAAAACATAGTCAACTTTTTCATTCAATTTTTTCTCTCCACATCATTTTATGTAATTTTTTATGTACACATACCATAATCCTTAATGGTATATGTATATATTACAAAAATAGTGTGTGTGTGTGTGTGTGAGAGAGAGAGAGAGAGAGAGATTTCTTAAGCTGCACACTTTTGGGACAAGAATGTCAAGATGACATTTGCCAGTGCATGGACGATTTGCAGTGCTGGACCGCCAACAGGCCGTTTCCTTATGGCTGGGGAATGATGCACGTAGCAGAACCAGCCAAAGAATATATACCTAACTATTTCGTCCTAGTTTTATGCGACAAACAAACTGATAACAAGGGGAAAAGGCATTATCAAGTTCAAAATCAACAAGAAATCCAATTGAAAAAAAGAGGCCAAATGAGAAAAGACTATAAAGAATTTATACAATAATGTTTTTTCAACACAAAACGTGCAAACTGCACTTATCCAAATGCTACACAAATACGATCACCATTCCAAAAGCGCACACAGCAAAAGGGGTTATCGATCAAATAAACAGCATTAACAATTAAACATAAAGCATAATCATAATTAAAATTCGAACAAAATTAAACATCCCGAGTGTATTTGTAGGGCAAATAACAAATGGACATTTACTAGAATAGAATTAAATAAGAATCTCTTAAGACATGTTTGGCACTTGTTACTACAATATTTTCAACTTTTTCGCTTATTTACCAAACATGATGTTAATGTCCAAGTCCCTTTTAAAAGAGTACATAGTAATAGTAGTAACACTATACTACCACTTCTCAAGGTCTTGGTGGTGGGAAGAATTGCGTACCCGCCATGAAAGAGTTAAGAGGAGTCGGGTACATTGAAGGGTCAAGCATTGTCACACCCTGGTGGCTAGTGGTGGCTGCTGCGGCGGTGATGAGATCAAGTGGCTGTTGGGATCCGCCACAGCCGGAGGAGCTCTCCCCGGGATAGCGGCTTTCAGCGCCCTGATCGTAGAGAATTCCTTTGAAAACATGGCCTCCAATATTGACAGCCGTCTGGTAGGCATACTGCTCCTCAGCATCATCCATTGCACTCACTCTTACGCAGCGAAAAACAGCGGAAGAATTCACTTCTGCTGGAAAGTTCCCCAACTCAAACCCTAGTCAAAAACCAATAAAATAAGAACAAGCCGTAAGGATTCATGACTTTGTTTCCTGAAAAAAGAAAACAAAAAATCTTCAAGAAAGTACTTTTACCAATCCTTGCGTCAGTTTTACTCTTCAACAGTAGAAGAAATAAAAGAAAAGGCAGGTGGTTGGTGGTGTGACCATATAGAAATTAGACTTCTTTCATCTCACGCAAATGATGTGTGTATGTATGGATCATATGCTTCGTTTGTTCTTACAACTACTTATCTATTTGAGAATTCAAAGTTGAAAACAAGAAACCCATCAAATCGATGGTGTTCATTTTTTCAAATCCCATTTTGTTTGTATTGAAAACTACAACATTACCTGACGTGGTGGTGGGTAAACGAGTAGTAGTGCAGGCAAGAGAAGAAGAAGCGCCACCACCAGGATTCTCTCTCTGCCTCTTCGGAATTTCCCCTCTCAGTGTTAACTGGTGTTGATCTTGCACTTGTTGCTGTTGCGGTAAAGTAGCAAGCTGCTGTAGCTTCTCGCGCCTTTTAACAGCCGGAACCCAGGTGCTCTTGACGTGGGTATGGCACTGAAATCCTCGGCTTTTGCAGCAAGTCCGGCACCTAATATGTGGGCAATCTTTCTTAGCTTGATTCCCACAATCTTGGCAATTCATGCCCTCTCCCCCACCTCTTCCGTGCCTCATCATGACCCTAAACCCTGCTGCTGCCCCTGCTGATCTATAACTATAGTTCGAAGAGTCATCACCTGAAATATTATTACTCCTACTACTGGGTCCAACCGAGAAATCCACATCCAGATGATTTTGTTGTAGCTTTTGTTGATGCAACTGATAGTACTGTTGCCATAGCTCAAAACCCTTGCTGTAGATCTCTTCGTTCTTGAACAGAAACAGGCTATTATTATTATCTTGATTGTTTTCTTGTTCTTGATCCTTACCACCTAGTGAGAAAAACCCAGACATTTTCCACCCCTACAAGCTATATCCAACTTTAATTTTAAGACAAAATCCATAGCCAAAAAACCTCAGCCTAGCCAGTGTATGTATGTGTGAGATAGAGAGAGAAACTGGATTGATATATACTACATAGTATAGATGAATATGTGAATGTATTGAGTGTGCGAGTGTTTTGTGCTGCTAACTCTACTGACTGACACACTCTTACTGTGTGATTTTTTGGGGTTTCGTTTTCTTTTAGCAGCTTTTGAGGACAAATTTTAGGAATTTGTTAGGGCAAGGAATGGAATGGAAAGATAAATTCGTTGGTTCCCTCTTGAATTCAATTCTGTGTTCGTTTTCGATGCATTAAAGTCACAGCCCTGCAAACGCCGCCATCAGCCCCTGCAACCTCAATTTAAGACATCCCACAGTACTATTTTACCTCTGCTCCCGTCCCTTCTCTCTCTCTCTCTCTCTCTCTCTTTCTGTGTGTGAGACTGGTTTTAAGCACAAAATCTTGCCAATTCTTCCGCTGTTGTCTTGCAGTTTGCAATAAAAACCTCATCAAAAAAAGAGTCAAAAGACTGAATCCCAGTCCTTGAGTAATGATCCAACGGTCGAATTTCATCCACGTGGCAACTCAACAGCTTTTGCTTATTCGTCCCTGCACCGGAAAACGCGCTATACTTTATATATATATATATACATACCAAGTTCGTATAATTTAACTAATCCAAATGAGGAAAACTTTCAGTACCAATTATGAGGGTTGTCATGAAATGTAAATGTCACGGTCCTCGAATTTTCCTCTCTTGAAAAAGTAATAAATATTATGAGTTTTATTTACATAAATGTGTCTCCTTTTTCAATTGATTTCTCGAATAATTCCTCCTCGCGAATAAACATAACCCCTACTCTCATCTCGAAACACTCCTCGCATATTCATACAAGATCAGAGTATGCTCGTTTTCGAGTACTCTTACTATTTGGGTTGGTTTTAATGGCTTGTTTTTGGCTTAATTCTAGTACTCAAGTATATAACTCTCTCTCTCTCTCTAATCATATTAATTTTGACATAATTTTTTCATTAAAATTTGTTTTAAATATTTGAGAGAATCAATGGTGAATTAATGAGAGAGAGTGAGAGAGACTCTATATTGAGAGTCTATTTTAAGGTCAACCCCTATGTCTATTTAACTTTACAAATGATGTAATGTTTCCCAATACGAGGATTATATGTACAATTATGCTGAAGTGCCCGAAAATAGATGATCGAATGGGTGACCGACCCTCACATTGCACGTGAGTCCCGAGTGAATAAAATAATACCCAACCCCCGAGGTATGTATGTTCGGTCATCCCCTATGTTCGTGTAGCATGGTTCTTATATTATATTCAGTCAGAAGAATCTGTATGTACCATTTGATATATCAATGTCATAAAAGTACTGGCTTGCACCAAAAATATATTATATAGGTAAAAATTGCATCACCATATTCATGCAGTAATATAATATTGATAACAAGTGAAATATTTGAGCTAATTACAATCAATATTAATCTTAATCTAACTGCTCTTGAGTGCAAGAAAGAGCTTTCGTGTTTTTGAACACCTTAGGAGTCATGACAAAATCTTCAATGTTTATTTCAATCAGGCAACTCTTGGCTGAGGATGCTGAGGCAATGACAATACGGAATGGATTGACTTTGGCTAGCGATCGTGGCCCCCATATTGTTGTAATCGAGTACGATGAGTGTTGAACAACCTAGAGTGTGCTCCTAAATGCTTCAATTTTACTCGATATTATTTCTTCGTTACATGTTATACATTGGGACCAATAATTTTATTTCTCGAGGGGAAAATAAATTTGTCCATAATTAGCATCTAATACATGTATCTGGGGTGACTGTCTTCCGTGATTTGATTCGATTCAAGAACATCGATTATGATTGTTTTCAAATAATTAAAAAAAAAAAGGAATAAAGATGATAATAATTATTTTTTCATGATTTTTGAAGGTAGTTAATTAAATTTGTTTTTAAAATTCAAATTATCACGGGAATGACTTTAATAGATGAAATACAAATATAAGAAGAGCCATTGCCGATTTTCTTGACTTATTACAAGGAACCACATGCCTTGTTTTGTTGTGGCTGACAGACGATATAGAAATTCATGCAATTGTGGATTCTATGTTTTATTCATAAAACTCAAAATCAAATTGTCAAAATCAATTTTTTTGTATTTTGATTATTTTCAATGGGGGTATTTACTATGATAAATTCATTAATCTGAACATTCAACAAAAATTGTATAGCAATAGGTATTATAATTTACTTTTTGTCATAATATTGACTTTTTTCCTCGACAAATTATTTTTTTCAAAGCACTCTTTGATTTTTCCCCCAAACAATGCATTTTCTTGTTGGTACTAATTACTCAACTTATTTAATTGCTTAACCATGCCCTCCTATATCCCCTTTCCTTCAGTTACACCCCAATCTCAGCATAACATTCAACTTCGGTTGTTTCGTAGCTCTTAAACAAAGTATGAAAACTCTAGCACTAGCCTTTAGATAAATCTTTCAAAAGGGTCTTCTAATGGTCAAGTTGGAAAATATCCGCTAGTTTAATTTTTATTTAAAAAATCGACTTTTCGGAACAAAATGACTACTTTATCCTTATCAAAAGAGAACTTCTCGACATGGCTATGCCCATCTTTCAAAATTTTAGGAGTTGTTCTCTTCGTATTTCAATTTTGTGTTTTTAGTTTTGAATTCATTTGAATTTTTGAGTGTCCATTTTGAGATTGTTGAAAACGTGTTCTTTTTGCCATTTTTAAAAATTGTTTTGAAAATGCGTTTTGAAAATTTTGGCCAAATTATAACTGAAAACACCCAAAACGACAAATTTGTTTTCAAAANATAGGAAAAAGAACGCGTTTTCATTGTTTTGGAAAATCGAAAACAGAAAACGGTTTGAAAACAGTATAGATAATAGACCTTTATATTTGCATCATATTATTCAAGAAAGTTCGAAAAGGGTAAGAAAAGAAAAAGGGGGATGGGATGGGAAGCAAGGGTGGAGAAAAGCGAAGAAGAGAGGGACTCTATTAGGGAATTGGCATGGAGGGAAAGCGTAAGGGAAGGAGAAGCACGATGGCCGGAGGTGGAGATATAGTGGTAAAGTATTGCGAGAGCCGCGCAAGATAAGTAAAAGAGAAGATAATGAGCATATTCTAAAATTAATACGCATCACCTTTGATGTAATATTAAAAAGTGACACATTTTTATTAATTAGTAATATAAGCCCCTGCTTGATCTCTATTTTTTTTCAAAATACATTTTTTTCTTTCTTCTTTTCAATCACATATTTTGCAATAAAATAATATTACACGTAGATTCAAAAAAAATTCTTATTTTTTAATCACACATTTTCCATGAATCAATTATTTTAAAATACATTTTATACAAAAATAAAATAGGGCTCAAACCGGCCCTCACAAAATATCCTACACTAATTGCCTTTGTCAATTTTTTATAGCCATGAATAAATTAATTAATTAATTCCAACACTCATCATTAGTCAAAACACCATATATTAACATACAATTAATTTATCAAAAAAAGTACGTATAGCCACGTGACTAGACATTTCCTAGCGAAAATAAACTTAAAAATAGATTATATTTAATTTGAAAAGACATAAACTTGCCAAGAGACCTCCTTAAACTCCAACTAATTTTAGGATGCTACTATGAGCCTATGACTTTAGGGGCTATAAATTTGAAATTATTAGAAGCATCATTTTAATTAAAACATGTGATTGCTCCCTAATTAGTGCCCATAATTAATTTTTTGGACTTTTTAATTAATATAAAATAATTGTATACGGACCAATGGCGGCTTAAATCCAGCCATTTGGGTGGAAGTTTTTAAAAAATAATCAATGATACCTAATTATTAATTGCATAGAAAATTTAAAAAGTAATAATTGGCAGCCGAAATTAAATGATAAATGATTATTTTAATTTCGTTTTAGGGGCCCGAGGATTTACTTTTTTTACTATTTGACCCCTATATCCGTGTTCTTTGTACTGCGTATTTTTTGATGAATGTTTCCTATGTCTAACATATGATTGCATTACAAGAAACGATGTACAAGGGTCCAAAATTTATCATTTTTTTCTAATATTTTATTTTTTTTAAGAATGAGGGTAAAATGTTTACTATTTTTTAATTATTTTGATCATGTCAAAGGAAGTTATACAAAATAGGAAAATAAATAAAATATATAATATAAATTGAAACCTGGTAATAGCACTTCATTCGTCCCACTCCCATAAAAATAGACTTGTTTCAATTTTCACACAAATTAAAAAAATATAATTAATATAGATATAAATATAAATTTGGGTAATTATATTCACAAAACGATTTTTTATATTTGCAAAACGTCTTAATTATAAGAAAAGTTTTCAATCTTTGCGCACTTTCGTTTTTATGCCCTCTACTTTTTTCTCATCGTATTGTGACTCTTTTAAGTTTCAATTAATTAACATGTTTTGTCTTTAATCACGATTTTTCATCCAAATATTCAATTACGTGCATTGAAAAAGAGGCTAATATTTTGTTTAACTTTTATATTAGCTATTTATTTCGATTATTTAAAAATAGAAATAAATATATCTTTTGGCCCTCATAACAAATATTTTGGACGAAAATCGTCTCTATAGATAAAATGTGAAAATTTATAGAGAATTGATGATAAGAATTTAAAAAATAAAAAATAAAGTTGAGAACATAAGTGTAAAAATAAGAAAAGTTTAGTGATATTCATTGTAATTAAAATATTGTACAGTTGACAAAAATTGTGGTGTGGATCCCTATAAATTTTTCTTACAATTTTTCTAGTATACCCCTATATTAAATAATGTTTTTATGCATGAGTAGTTTATATTTATCGATAATAAGACACGTTAAATATGAAATATTAAAAAAATTAATTATACTATCAATAGAGGAAGTGATCTAAAATTTTAGACAGATATAAAAAGAAAGCAAGTATATCTTTATGGGACGAAAAGAGTATATTTTACATTTTTTCTAATATACCTTTACATTAAATAATAGTTTAAATAAGATTATTTTATATTTTTTATCATAAGGTACATTAAATATGAGCAATTTAGAAAACAAAAAAAATATCTATACTTTCAAAAAAGAAAGTTGCCCGTAATTTACGACACGAGAAAGAGTTATTCATCGTTATAATAATGAAATATTAGTGATGTGATAAGTTAGGTGGAATAATGAAATTTGACGGTTCGATTTTCACGAGAGAGTGGGAATTGAATTGTTATATCCCATTATTCCATCTAGGTTACAACGTTACCGATATTTCATTATTATAATGATAAATAACATTATTTCAGACGAAATGGAAAATCAAGTCTATTTTTATAGGATGAGGTTAGTATGATATAGGGTGGCTTTTTAGAGAAAAAGAATTCGAGCAAGTTCAATAGGTTTAATCGAACAAGAACAAAAAGGCTCAAACCACGATCATAGGAAAATGGCAAAATCAATTAATCACTAGATGGATTGAATTTGAAGTACATAACGCACTAGTCCCAATTATTGTGTTCATCTTTTGTCATCTTGAGCCGTGTGAGTTGCTCTTTTTGCCTTATTTACATTTAAAAGAAAAAAAAAAAAGACGAAATTTTCTATAAAACTAATTTTAATTTAATGCACAAATATATGTACGTCGAGTTAAAGTAACAATTTTTATTTTCTTCAAATATGTATTTTGATAACTTACTTTTCATGTTAGTAGGAAGTTTATTATTTTCAATATAACCAATATTTATTATTTATAACTTTACTTATTTACTCATAATTAAACTTTTCGAAATTGGTCAAACAGTTATAGATTTACCAAAGCAATTGTTTTGTTTCCACGAAAATGAATTTTCTCGTACACAATATCTCGTGCCATATGCAACAAAAGGCAAGTCATTTTTTCTTCTAGTGAATCACGAGAGCGCCAGAAAGTAAAGCTCATTTTCCTTACTCGTCAGGCGAAACTTTTAGCCCGATTTGATTGTCAAACGTCTTCCATCTACATCGTGAATTTAAAGACGTCGAAAAGTCAAGCCTATAGGCAATCTCAAAAATGTAAATTGATTTATTCGTCTTTAATAATCCATTAGCGACACAACCCTATCGACAAGCCCTTACATTACATTGTTGGCGTGTGAGGAATGGTGGCGCTAAGCTTAGAATTGGACTATCTTCGTTCAAAAGGATTGTTTAGAATTTTGCAAATACAATCCGATCCCTCTAAAATTCTCTAAATTAATATAATTTATTGTACAATATTTTATTATAACGGAGGTTATTACATGTATATTTGCTAATGCTAAAAACTAACAATTGTCATTTATCGACTTCAAATTCATCACTCAGTGTCTATTAATGCCCTCTTAAATTCAGAGGAGAAGTAACAAATTACTCATGAGATAAATAACGAATGAAATCTCATAGCAATTGGATCTTCACAGGACCATCGTGGAGAAGACATCGAAAAAAATTGTTGATGATGGCCCGTTTTGTCTAACAAAGATAAATTAGGAATCCTTCACTAATGTATTTATTGTTTTTACTTTTCAAATCATACCCATGTTGTAACTCATAAAGTACTCCGAAATATACAATTCGAGATTGAGAAAAACTAATTTAGATAGGTTGTTCTCTGAGCAACGTAATTCTACTATTTTTATAGAACGCAGTTTACACAGGTCTTTCAAACTTGTACAATTATAAATGAGCTAGGGGTATGAACTCAGTTTTTTTTTTTTTAAATCTAGCTTAAGCTCTTAACAAGACTAATTTGCTCTTTTTTTATGAGATTAGTGATTTGAATCTGTAAGCCCATTAGTGGCACATTAATTTGAAGTGTGATTTCACGTCAATCCTTTCATAAGAGTATTTGATGTACAATCACTTGTCCATAAAAGGAAATTTTCATTACTCACATAATCGTACGGATCAAACCCTAATCTTGGGATAGAGAAAATGGTCCCCATCCTAGTCAACACTAGTGGGTCCAACGTCAACTATGGTGGGTCCCTTGGCCCCCATGTGCTGGACATAATGATAAAATTTCAGAAAAAGAAAAATATAGGGCTTGTTAGTATATGAATTTAGGTAGTGATTTATATTCATAGATTACCTTACCTTTCTCTTTGAGCATATAATTATTGTTTTATTGGCCATTATCAGTCATTATGTGCCTTAAGAAATGGCCTAGTCACGTGGATGCAACCACTTTTGACAACTCTAAGATCATTTACTGGAAGCTTACTTTTTGTTCTTGGGATTATTGATGAGGTGATGGTTAAAGTATCGTCTAAATATAAACGTTTAGTCTGTTAAGTTACGCACAGACTAATTTCATGGAGAGCCGAGTCACAAAAGTTTAAGTAATGTCAAGGTAGACGAATTCAAATATCTTGATTCATACAGAGCTTGATCCAAATACGAGGACAACGACAATGTTTTGAGCACGACAAAAAACCAATACAATTCATAGAGTGATTTCATACTCCAACAAAGCAAGACATGCAGAATTTTATGTAACCTTACACGCAAAATAGTATATCGCGACTTACTCTTATGATGTGGCAACTTATCTACTAATGCAAAAGATTCAAATTCTATACTCATATTTAAACTCTACCATTCTATTCCAAGCACCGTAACGTCCACCTCATCGAAATTCGGTTAGTGTTTCTACATTTGCGATTTATGACGTTGGCAAGAGATACCAAGGGTAATCGAACATCAACGCGAACTTAGGGAAAAAAATAATATTTACTTTCATATGTTCTTACAAAATTTATCTCATAATATATACGAATTACATTATTTGTTCCAATTTTACCGCAATGGCTTCAACGAAATCGTAAGAAGTGACGATTGTTGAAAATAAAATACGATGCAACTCGTAACTCACACAACTAATAATGGAATTTAGGTACTAACCATAGACAAAAATAACAATTTTGAAGTCATGATGTTAACGTGGCAAAACTCGTATCGGCGTTGATGTATTGGTGTTCGACAAGCATCGAACACGAGTACGTCTGACAGGTCGCCGACTCATGTCGGGTAGCCTCCCAACGTTTGGAAAAGCGAACTCGTGTAAAAAAAAAAATGAAAAGAAAAAAAAATAATAAAGAGAGTTGTCTGTTTCTCCATCTAGTGTCGGTAACCCCTCGACGTTGGCGTTTCGTCCCTTGCCGTGGATTTCAGGCGACTGTAAATGGGTGGACGAAGCGGCGTGTTGGGTTGTAAATAAAAGAATAAAAATGACTCAGTTTTTTAACAAGTCGATTATCATTTTACCGCCAATACAAAAACAGAAGGGAGGTTCAGATTTGTATGTCAAATAAAATATTCTTTTAAGTAAATACTATAATTTACCGTTTTTAATATCAAGCTTGATTTATATTTGTTATTTGACTATTTATATTTGATGTAAATAAAATAAAATATTATTTTAATCAACGTGATGGCGACATATCGATCGAAACTTTTTCGAAAAATTGTGTGTCGACGTGTTTGGACACTCGTGTCCGTGTCAATACTTCTTAACTAAAAAGGGTTGGCATGAGCTCAATGGTAATTGGCACATATAGCACAATATTGAGAAGTTCAACGGGAGCAAGACTTGACAGCGATCCATAAAAAAACACCAATACTAAGATTGGCTAGGATAAGGCGATAACCAAAAGGAATTATTGAATCATAAAACGTTGTTAGTAAAGTTTTTGAAGAGTTCTAATTTTAACTAAACTTCTATAGTGCGCTAGATTGAATTTGAAATTGTTTAAAAGTGCTAAAAAGTCACCATATGCACCATTTTAGTGTTATTTAAATCAATTTTCACTAAGATAAATATTTCGTTAGGCAAAACCCAAATCGACACTCTTGGGCCACGTGTAAAATGGGGGCCTGATGAGTGGGCTTCTGGGCCAATGGGCTTCAAGAATCCAATTCTACAGCCGCCGCCATCATTTTTACCACAACCGTGCCCCTATCACCTCCGTTAACAACCGTGAGCCACCAGAATTCCATTTTAGATAGGGTTTCGAAATCAGATATGAAACAAGTAATAGGAAATCAGATTTAATTTCCACCACCTCGATTTTTATTTTTGATTTTTTATAGTTAGTATGTGATTTAACTGGATGCTGGTGCGAGTGGCGCCGTGTTGGTGGTGGCTTATGGTGGATGTAGGTAGAGTCGGCCCTAAAATTTTGAATGTCATGTGCGACATTTTAAAATGGTACCCCTTCATAAAATTTTTTAAAAATATATATTTCACTAATATTGTATCATCGCAAAATTAGAATATTTAAATACTATTTATTTTTTT
>CAIGRT010128869.1:0-19562 GCA_903798405.1 Fraxinus platypoda
TGTGGGTGAAAAAGAAGAAAAAAGTATTGATGTGATGGAAAATATTATTTTATTGAAGAATGTGTGATTGAAAATGAGAATTGATTTACCGTAAAAAAATGAGAATTTTTACCTTTTAATCAACACCGAACCCGTCATTAATATAAGATATGATCAATTTGAAGAATAAGTATTGATAAGGCTATCTTACCAAATTGACTAGGCTTCTTATGCAAATTCCCCAAACATTTTCCCCAATCTTTCAGAATACGGAGACCCGTATAAACAGCATTTACATACAGATTCTTGTATATACTCGTGCGTTTGGGCCACAATAATGGAAAATCACGGTAAAAAAGATTATGGTGACATTGGAAGCGAGGATTTTCCTGATGAGTTCCAGTGTTGTATATGCCTGTAAGTATTTCTGATGTTTATTTTATATAATTTATTTTCTTCAATCAAATTTGGCATATAAAAGCTTATATGAATGATTTTCTGTTGGTTCGTATGTTATCAATTGAACTATACGGGTAATTTAGAATTAGAAGAACTGGAATTGGTAGCATGCCAGTTAGGGTTTGGGAATAGTAATGAAATAGTCTGTTGAGCATAGTTTTTTCTTTTTCTTTTATAATGAAAATCCAGAAAAATTTATGAATTTTAAGCAATTTGAAGAGTAGTTTGGACTTTAATCAAGTCTTTGCTGATTTAATGCTCTTTGTTTTTTATGTGTGACTTCTTGAAAACAATTACTTTGTTGATTATGCAGGGACATTATGTACAAACCAGTTGTATTAGGTAAAACCCTGTTTCAGATACTATTGATTTAATAGATATTTTGTTGTTGAAACTATTAATCCTTTGCTCTGTATGCAGCGTGTGGTCACATATCGTGCTTCTGGTGCATTTTCAAAGCTATGGACTATTTACAGGAGTCACGCTGTCCAGTTTGTTGCAACCCATATAATCATTTTCCCAGTATATGTAGATTCCTACACTTCTTGCTTCTGAAATTATATCCTTTAGCATACAAAAGAAGGGAAAGACAAGTTGCAGGTACTGACATCTAATTGCTCCATGTTAAATCCTAATATTTTATGAATTTACCCATACCATATATATCTATATTTTGGAGCTCTGGAGCTCCTCCTTTTAGTCCGAATGTAGTAACTGACTATATTGCATCCACTATAAGCGTACCATGCACCAGCTCAATAGGTGGACAGACTTGAAATTTTTTCAGTAGAAACAAGTACACCATTAATTATCCGCTTTCTGGATGTGTTGTTTCTTAATTTCCCATCTTAGTGTGATGTAGAGATAAAGATATCTCCCTTGACAAAGAATGGAAGAAAAAAATAGAATTTAACCTCCCTTTTGTTCTCTGATAGACCAATCATTCCCTTGAGAAGGTGCTGGGCCAAATAGAAAATTCCCAATTGATATTATATCTGATGTGTGTTAGCTTTTAGACCGTCTTTCTTGTCATAAACTTCTGATGGAGCCTTTCTGAATTCTTCATATTCAACTCGTGCAAAAATCAAGCTCTATTTTACATCTACTTATAGTGTGGGATCACTGTTGCCTTTGCATTGTGTGAATCAAATATCTTTACATACAATAATATGGTTGCTCTTCGATTAACTCTGAGAATTTCAATCTTGGCAAGTATTACCTAGTTTATTATACTTAAGAAGGACGGACCTGTGTTGCTTTGTCTTTTTCTCTTTGAGGCTAGTAAGAAAGTAACAGAGGGCCCTCTAGACTGAGTTGTCAGAAGAGGAGTGAGGTGAACCATGGAATAGTTGATTTCAATGTAACTTAGATTTCTTTGGAAGAGGACAGATTATGAGAACTTCACAACTGGAATGTAAGGATTCTATTGTATAATCGATGTGGCATGGCTTTTGGGCATTCCTTCTGAAAAGCTGTTTTTCCTGATCCAATAATAATTTGAGTATTCCACTTGGTCTCTGATCCAAAGATTTCTGGGGTGGGATGTTTGCGAGATATTTGTCTACTCGATGCAGTTATTCACCCTAGAAATGCTTGATAACATATTCGTTTTTATCTGATGAGGAAGAAATTCCAATTTTTTATATCTGCATAGTCTTGGCTTCACAAGCATGTTTTAGTTGATTTAGTGAAGCATTAGTGGACTTTCAATAAGGCAACTTGGGATATTGGAACCCCGATAAAATTCCTAAGTGGTCTGCTGCCAGATAGCTATACTCGTATCTCAAACCCAATTTTCCTTCCAAACGCTTAATGTTTATAAAGTAGAGGCATTGTTGCGTTAATCATAATTTCAATAATCTCGTGTAGAGAGGATCTTTCTGAAATGCTTGACTGTTGAGAAAGAGTAGATTTATACATAGTGTACGGAGTTTTGATATGTACTACGGATGGCAAAAAACTAGTACAGTTCTTTATTGAAAGTGGCAAATGAGATGTGGATGCTTTCTTAAATTTGTGTGGTTACATGAGTTATGTAGTTCCGGAGAGAGATATTTTGCTGGGTCAGATTTTAGCAGGAGGAAGGGGGATGGTATTCACAGAAGTATTCTCTCTGTCTTTCCTGGAAGTATGAAAACTTTTGATTGAGGGAAGGAGTTCTTTTCCAGCATTAGGTAATCAAATTCTGTGGATTCCTTGCAAGCATTATTTACCATTAGAGGAATATATGGTGCATAACATGTGGCAACTTTTTAATGGATTCAGAACTGTGGTGCCTCTTATTTTATTTAAAAAAACAAAAAGCAAAGTGGGAATTAAAAATAGGATGAATTTGGGAAGGACTTAATTTCAATGTCAACGAAAAAGCTGAACTTACAATTTGTCCTTTTCCGTCTGTCATTTCTTTCAAAAATATATTGACTGACTATAACACTTGTGAAACCCCTGTACAAAAGCAAGTGCCCAGAACTAGCTTTATACTAATGTTTCAACAACAGGAATAGAAATGTGTTTTTCAATTGAGCCAGCCAACTATCTTTCTGAAGAATGTTGTTTCAGAATATATTGCAGGCTTGATCTTGTTCTTTGTCTTGTCGAGTTGTATTTTTTACTTCATTTGAATTCACCCTATTCCGACAAAGAGGAAAAGAAAAGAAAGATCTTCTTGATACTTTCAGAAGAGTACTGGTATCAGGATAATCTATGGTTGTTCTATTTTTCAATAAACGTCTTGTCTTTCTGTTACAAATTTATGCAGTGTTAATCACATTGACCCTGAAACTGCATAGCTAGGAAGTTGTCTTGAATGACACATTGCTCCATATTATCTATTAGTCTAATATACTGTTTCTTTATTGTTTCAGAAGAAGAAAAGATATATGGATACGAGTCTCCACAGTTTGATACCTTCTCTGATTCTCATTCCAATGAAGAGCTTGATGTTCCAGACACCTCTTCACATTCTACAGTTCTCATAGTCTCTAATATGAAGCAGAGAGGGGACTCTTCCCTGATTCAAGATTCTTCAGAAAATGAAGACAATACGACCATAATTCCTACAGCCTCAAGTCCGGAAAACACTACCAACATGGCAAAGCAAGGAGATAGTATGGTAAATTCTGAAGTTACTAATGAAACATGCAAGCGGGTCCTTATGATTGACTTACAATGTGCTCTGTGCAAGCAGCTATTATGTCGACCTTTAGTTCTTAATTGTGGCCATGGTAAGTTTTGCCATTGATTTGCAGGTCATATCAGGAAGAGTTCGTCAACAATACTTATCTGCTTATTGTCTTCCATTTTGCAGTTTATTGTGAAGCATGTATAAATAATCAAGACAACAAGGTCTGCAGATGTCCAGTGTGTCAAAGTGTGCATCCAAATGGCTTCCCAAATGTTTGTTTGGTTTTAGACCACTTCCTGGAGGAGCATTTCCTTGAGGAATATTCTGCAAGAAAAGCGTCTTTACCTGACCAACTACATGCTAATCCATCTGGAAGAATGTTACTTTTCCTTTATCTTGTTTGTTGACAATGAGCATTCTGTTGACATTGTGACTTGATTCTTAGGTCTAAGACATTCATATTATATTTAAGAATCCATGTTAAGATGCTTGTTCACTGGCCCAAATATAACACACGTACACAGTTATCGAGGACCTGATAATCAAGCATGACCATTAATCCAGTGAAGACAGAGACTACATGCTATTTAATCTGCAATTGTGTGAAGTTTGTACAATTCATCTTATGCAGGTTTCAAGTTCCAAATATGTGGCTTCAATTCTATTCTCCACAAACTATTAATTTCTTACAACTGCAATATTCAATCTTCTACAAAGCTTATAGAATTACATTCGTGACTGAATATCATGCTTTATGCAATATGAACTTTAACACTCGTATGATCATATAGAAAGTAAATTGTTTTATATAGGAGAAGAGACCCTATTTTGGACCCTTTCCTCCGTATATATTTTCTCCATTGGGTATCTGTCTACGAC
Source organism: Fraxinus platypoda (assembly GCA_903798405.1). NCBI lineage: Eukaryota > Viridiplantae > Streptophyta > Magnoliopsida > Lamiales > Oleaceae > Fraxinus > Fraxinus platypoda. Next base: position 4,442 of record CAIGRT010128869.1, read on the forward strand.
TGTGACAAGCTGTTAAATTTTGAAGTTTGAACCTTATAGTGAATCAGTGATGTTTAGGTTTGTGTCGTGGCATTTGTTTGGACAGATATAGTTATAATACTAAAGAAAGAACAGCTGGTACTCTTGTGAGTCTGTGATAGTGCTCCTCACCATATAACTGTTGTCTAATTTTGATGATAAATCAATATCACTATATGTTTTGACTTTCTCCTCTTATACTGTACTATTGCCATCAGGTATGACGAAAAGGCGGGAGCAAGCCACCAAGTCTTCGTCATTGCCTAGAAATGCTTACTCATCATGGCTGTCTGGCAATGGGCCAAAGGTTCACCCTGGAGTTGGTTGTGATTGGTGTGGGGTAATATGATTATCTTTTCTCTTGCTTTTTTTTTTCCCCCCTGACTTGACATTCACAAGGAAATGTTTGATGAAAAATCGCTTGGTATATTCACTTTTTCCACGTTTGTGCTTTTCACAAGTCTTTTCTTTAGATTGGTTCTATCACCTAGTGCTTAATAAAGATTTCACATGTCCTTTCTTTCACTAACTATTTCACACCAACCTTAGCGTGTTTCTCCGCAAAACTATGTGAAAAAGGTATTGATCTTATTTTCTTACTTAGATTCTTCAACTTTAGAAATTTGATAGTCAAGTTTCCAAATTTTACAACAACCAAAACATCAAAGTTTCATAAACTTCTGTAACAATTTGGTTTGCATTTTGAGTTTTTGTGTTCCTCAGTTTCTTCTTTTGGCAGAGTTTCACCACTTCCAAGTATTTTTTTTCTTTAATGGCTTCTGCTGTGGCTACCAGCATATTCTTGATTTCTACAACCACTGCTGTGCCAAGGTCATAACCCCCATCGCCACCACCAGTGCCACGACCACCACAGCTGGCACCATCACAATAAGTCAATAACAATCTCTGAAAGTTGCAACAACCACTCTTTCAATTTCCAAATTCCCCTTTTCAATCACAAGTTGCAAAGTTTCCATCTTGCCCAATACCAAAAACCCATCTTCCCATTAAAATTCTCATTTCAATTATCAAGCTTTTAAAAATATGATAAAGATGTGGTTCTTCTTTTCAATTTGTACAGAACCCGTGCTTTATTTAGTCCTTGTTTCGTCCTCCATTATTTTCAAAATACATTTTTCTCTCTTATTTTCAACCACACATTCTTCAATAAAATAATATTACACGCAAATCTGAAACATTTCCTTATGTTTTAACCTCACATTCTCATTCAAAATATTATTCCAAAATGCATTTTGGGCAAAAACATTTGGGGCTCAAACGGGCGCCAAGTATTTTTTTATCTTCTCAATTGATTATCTCAACCACTTGATTGACAAATATCGAGGGCTTCTAGAATTTAAGGTGATGGGCACAATTTAAGAATAAAACAACCATTAAGGTGTGTCTGTTGGTTCCTCTGCAGAGATTAGCTGGGAAGCTATCGTTTTAGCTTATTTTCAATAAGATACTGCTTTCCCAATGCAATTTACAGATTTGTATAGAAGACGGAAAAGTTCCCCTGGTGTGTCTATGCCACTAGGCAGAACTCATGCATCGGAGCCATTTTGTGTACAATCTTGCATTTCAAAGCATGTACTAGATGCTTTTATCTTTTTACTTAGGCACTAATTCACCTGAGTGATTGGCAATTTAATGCAGATGTGTCCTATAATTGGGAAACGATACAAATGTAAAGACTGTGTTGAGGAAATAGGCTTTGACCTCTGCGAAGGATGCTATAAGAGTTCCTCCAAGCTTCCAGGCCGATTCAACCAGCAGCATACTCCAAAACACCAGTTCGTGATCTTGGAACCACCTACTTTCCATGGTCTTTTGATGAGTCTTGAAGCCGTACATCCTGAAGAGCATGATACCAGTAGCCCGGACATTGCTGAAGAAGTTGTTACAGTCACCAACTTGTCAAATGATGCTTCACAACATGAAGAAGATAGTGCAGCACCTCTGAATTTGTCACCTGATGATCAACAGGATATAGGAATTGCTATAGCGTCTCTAGCTCCCTTCAACAATCCTTCAGAAGATCAAGATGGTAACAACTCTGGAACTTGAAATCACATTACTAGTGTGCTACACTTTGATGGCTTGTCTGTGAAGGTACACGGAGAGAATTGGATAATATTAAAGGAAAAAAAATAAACAAATATTTTGTCAGTAATAGCCCTACCAATTACTGTATACCAATCATACATAGAATGTACTTATGACGAGTCTCTCAAGTATTGCATCTGTAACGTTACATAGTGACCATGTTGTCTAGAGATTAACATGTTTCCAACTTCTGGCATCTTGCAATGGTGTATTGTCCCTATACATCTGGTATGTGTTAGTATATCCTTTTACATTCGGTATTTGTTAGCATAAATACGTTGATTAGCTTCCAGGTCGCGAGTCTCGAGTTTTCGTCCTACACAAACATACTCTCATTATAGCTCAAATAGCTTAAATTACATTCAGGGAGCAATCTAAAAATGAAAAAATAAAAATAAAATCAGTTACCCATTCATCTAATAAATAATTTGAAAAAACTTTTATTTCAAGTTGCTTATGTAACTGGTAAGAGGCCAACCATTTATGAATTTGACAGTCTTGCTTTTGATGCTCATTACCGTGAAAGTTATGTTTCTGAGGACTGTCACCAAATTCAGTGAACTCTTACACAGTAAATTTTGTTTTGTGTTTCTAAGTTTTGTTTCTTTCTTGAAATTTATTGTGAATCGAAATGTTTTATCCAAGATAGAGTATTTACATATATTGAAAAATTAAACATAATTTAAAGACAATTAGGACGTGATCAACACTAAATTTCTTGATTTTTACTCGTGTTCTTTGTCATCGTACATCGTGTTAAACTGTTTTTTCTAGTTTAATCATTGCCACTTCGAGAATCACTTTCATGGAAAATATTTGGTTCTAAAATGAAGGGAGAGTTTAAAATTAGTCATGCATATAGCTACATTTTCAGCTACAAAAAACCCACCCGTTGCATTCATCTTGTAAAATCCATCAAGAGTAAACTTCCTAACTTGAATTTGAAGGTGTTGAAAATAATTTATAATAAATAATAAAAATAGATTCATTCTCTAACATTTGATGATGATGTGGTTTAATAGAATAGACATTGTCTAAATGATTCGAGCAATCCTAGGCAGCTTGTCGATGTGATTTCAATTGTATTTAGTGCGGTCTAATTTATGGGAGTAGAGACGTCACAAAATTTCACTTCTAGGGTAGGGGATTATTACTATCGTTGTTGAAAATTTTCAGCAAGCGGATGGGAGAAGAGGCTAGAGCGGGGTGGGGTGGGGTTTAAAAAATTCCCGTTTAAAATCATTAGTATTTTAACACCGCTAATGCTGGATAATATTATTTTGAAATCACAGGTCGTCCAAACGTTAGGGACCAATTTTGTAAATTAGCCGTGCTTTTGCCACCTGAATTCATCTACGGACGTGAGAAAACTCTGAAATCCAGAGTGGACAGGAGCGTGAAATAACATTTTATCTTCTGGCGCGTGAAGGAGCTCCAAACTGACGTAATATAAGAAAGGTATCCAAAGTTTTACTGTAGCGGGCTAGTCCAAAAAATCGGCTATGAATCATATCGCGAGATAATGGCCATACTTGTTGGCCCGATAAATTTTAATTTAAGTCAAAATCAATAATTAATTTTAATCATATATTTTAAAATAATGCTACAGGAATAGGCTCAAATCCAAACTTAAATCCATGGAGAACACGTGTCGACATCGAATTGGACAGTTTGACAAAAAAAAAAAAAACATCATTTTCCTACACATCACCATGTCTCCTCGTGTCCTGTCTTGCCTAGATGAGAAGTATTATTGTATATTTTATGGGTCTCACAACTTTTTAATCACATACTTTATTCATTTCTATTAAAATTTACTAAAAATCTAATTTTAATTCTTACCCAAAAAGGTCTAATGTTTGTAACTTCTTGGAATTACTATTGGTCAATTTTTTATTTCACATCACATTTTCCTTTATTGAAATTTTGTTCAAAATATAGAAGGAAGTTCTAAAAAGTGCACGTTGGCCTTTGAATATTATGGTAGGTGGATTTATAAATGGGTCGAGTCGAATCGCTCGACTCGTCCACTATTAAATTTATCTTGGCTTGCCTATCAAGTCGGCTCGCTACTCATTTTTTTCTTTTTGTAAATAACTAAAAACTGCACTTTCTTCCTTAAGTATAATAAAGACATGAATTTTTAAAGAAATGGTGAACATAACAAATTCTATTTTGTCAAAACTTAAAAATATTTGTAATGTTAAAAAAATCCTCCCCATTTATTCGAACTTTGGATCGACTGCATAATATGAAAATTGAGTTAAATTGTACACGAATTATTATTTCACGCACATCCTTTTTTTTATATATAAAAAGTGGACTAAATACAAATTAATAACAAATAAAAGAAACGAAATATTATTTACAATATTGTATTCTTGGTCGGGAAAACAAAACGTGTTTGTATTGACGTTATAATATTGCTCAAGCCAAGTGATGCATATTGGGCGAACATAAGATTTTTTATTATAGAACTAACGTCTACAAGTGTTGATAAAGTCACGAGTACCATAAATAAGTCTCGGGCTATCCTAGATTATATCGGGTACTGATTCCATTATGCATTCCACCATTGAAGTAAATTAAGAGGTGTAGGCCGCTACTAATGCCTATTCTAATGTAGGTGCTCCAAGCATAAATACAAGTTTTCTACATTTCGAATTCACGAAAAAATAAATTTGTATAGTTTGAACTAGATGCTGTAAAATACAAGTAATATTCAAACACCATAAAAAGGAACAAAAATAACTGCTCTAGATGCTGTAAAATTCTATTTTTAAATATACATGGAGTTTAAGATACGCTAAATACTTTATTAATCAACATAAAATCTTGTAAAGAATGTGCAATAATTTATGCAACGTGACAATTATGCCCATCCGATTCAATGTGTTCTAGAGCGAATATTTACTTTGTAATAGTCAAATTATCATCACAAGCATAATGCTACCAAATATACGAAGAATCAAAGGTTAAAAAATACGATGTCTCTAGTTTATGAAGAATTACTTTAATTCTTCTAACAAAACTGATTTTTTCGTCGAATCTTTTGAAGTTTGACTAGAAGAAGATGATGATGAGCTAACCATTGAGTAAATTACATAGTATATTTGATAGTGAAAACTTTTCGAACTGATATAATAATATCAATGCTGAACACATTATAAAATCAGAAAAAATTCAATCAAACACATAGGAGAGTGATGAGAGCAAATTTTGTATCAGAAGAAAAGATCTAAAAAACCGGTGATAAGAGCAGAAGTTGTGTAAAAATCGGAGGCATTGGCACTACCTTCTTATAGACAAAATCATTAGGCAAAGAATCTGAAATGTAATGAAAAATTTCAAAAATTCAAATTTGAATTTTCAGGCGACTATTATGAAATAATCATTGTTGTAGAATGCAACAATGGCAATTGTAGCATTTGTGCATGCCAGGTGAGCCAACGAGCTCCCACACGAGCTAACTCTTGTAAGTCGACGAGCAACTCGAGCAAGAATTTCTTTGTTCGGTTTGTGTCGTTTCTCCCCACTTAACATTCCCATTATGCCAATTTCTATAGTTTTTCTTGATTTATTTCATAGGACAAGAACTTTATTATGGTTTCAATGTTGACTTTTATGCGTTTGATGTTCTCTAACTCGAGACATGATTATGAAACCAAGAAAAAAGTCAACTTGTATCATAAATTTTGCAATATAATCCCTACATGACTTTTCTTTAGAAATATGCTACAACTTTAGGTTAATGTTAACAAGCGACGACATTAGTATCTGTACTAATTTTTATTAAAAGTAATGCTATTTGTAAGCACTGCTTACGAAAGGCAATTTATGTTGCGATGTGTTCGATGATCATTTTCACATTCTCTAATAAATTTAAGATACATTTTAATTCATTAAAAAATGTAATAGTGATCTCACAGCTATGTAGATGATCGTTTCTAAGCAGAGTTTAAAAACAACAACCGTAGGTTTCCTTTTTAGAAGTTATGTTTTCTTCTAACACGAAATGTTCAATTTTAAAGTGTAGTAATATGTCTTCGTAAACTATTAGTTAGCAGAATTTACAATTTTAAGAAACTAGAAAAAGTTTCTAAATTCGAATAAAAATTTTACTATTAAAAGAGAAAAATAGTGTCCTTTTTTTTTGGAAGAACAAAAGATTCAATTATATTGAAGGTATACATTGCTTTGCTCGATCCATGTAAAATGATAATGCATATTGTCCCAAGGTAGAAATCCTAAAACATAATTTTAATCGCACCAAACTAGAATTGGTTGGTTTGATTCTATTTAAATTTTAAACGATCTTTATTTTTAGAACCAATAATCGGCGAGTTTTGATTCGATTCCGGTTCTAGCACTTAGAATCAAGAACCAATAACCAGTTGAAGCCCAACTTTTTTTAATTAATTATGTTTATTAATTTGGTGAATGCTTTTTATTATACAATACTTGTGTGAAAATGGTACTTGTCATTTGCATTGAATGAGTTTTATTGTTTTGATTTTTGAATGTGTAGTATTAACTTTTAATGATAGACCTTGTGCTATAATTTTGGTTATGACCGAACCAAATCAAATCAAACCAAATCGAAATCATTCGATTCAATTTCATAGTTACAGATGGAACCCATGGTTTCATTATATAATAATTAGAGGTTATTGATTCGATTAGGAATAGAATCAAACCCAATTCAACAATGCCAACCCCTAATCCAATAGAAACATTTAACATAGTTAACATGATTATGACTGCATTATTTTACCTATTTATTATCATTAGTCTAGATGACAATGAATCCCTTGATTTATTGTTCATCGACACATCTCCATTGAAAAATGCTATTCATCACCAGTCTAGGTGTCGTTGCCTCTTATTGATTGTCCAATGCATTAAAACGTAACATAATTCTACTGCATAATAAATGAAGAGTTTACTTCGACAGCTGGCGTTGATTATCGCCAGTGAAGAATATCATTATTTCCTATCAACAAGAGGAGTCAAACTTTGAGTAGGTTAGCAAAATTTTAATTTTAATTTAAACTCGTCAAACATATTTTTTTATTCATACATTTTGTAGGCCTCACAATTTACTATCCATTTATCATACTACACATTTCATATGATCCACTACTTATAAGCAATTAAAAGCAACATCGAACAAGTTTGTGCATGTTTGGCAAAACTTAAAAAGTTCAATTATTAATTACAAGCAAACAAGTAAAAATATATATAGTTTTTATCAATTAAAATTGATTATACAAGTTACTCATAATTGTAAGGATAAATCTACTTGTACATCAAAAAATGTACATCAAGGTATCCACTCCTCTTACATGGGGGTGGGACCCACTTGTATAAAATATTTTTTTATTTAAGTGTGTCCCACTCCCATGTGAGGGGGGTGAACACCGTAATGTACATCGTGATATACCTGTAGCAAAATCGGGTAAGGATAATTATGTTAAAAAGTCCCTAAAAATAGGCAAAAAATATTTTCAAATAAGCAACACTTCTTCATTAAAGGAAAAAGTGATTTATTTAAACACATGTATAACATAAATTTTAGAACTGGACTAGACTTATATGTTCGTTAAAAAAAAATTGAATTCTCAGTCCGAAATTTGGTTTGATTATGGGTGAGAAAACTATAAATTTAAAAATCCATTACCTAAAAATCAGATATTTCACCATAATATTATCTGATTTACTTATTTATTAATTTAATTTTGCCATATCTATGTCTGGTTCGATTTTTAAAATATTTCTTAAAATTAATTTAGTACGTGCGTGAGAGTATTTTTTTTTTTTTTTTAAAAGAATGCTCGATTTAAAATTAGAGAAAAGTTAAGAGAAAATATAAAAAATAATTTTTTTTGGAGAATTTATGATTAAAAATTAGTAGTGAGATAAAAATGATTATGAAAAGCACTTTCAAACAAGGGCTGAATTATGTTTAAGCTTAGCCAAACATGCCCCCAAAGAGATGGTAAATTCAATTTCTTCTCTCCCATGAGATGATAAGCTAAAATGAATACATCCCCCTCTTCTATAAAACCAACCCGCCCGCTACACCTCCTTCTCGACCCCTCGCGTTATACAAAAACCAGGTTCTTGCACACGCACAGGTTCTCACTCCTTTTACCCTTGCAGTCCTCTCTCTCTCTAACAAACAACTGCAAAACCACCTCTCCTTTTCCTAACAAACAACTGAAACAAGTAATCAAGCACGCGCACGAAGAACTGTTACTAAGTTCTCTCCACACGACCATTTTGTTCAAATGATGTCTTGACGAAACATATACACATGGTGAACAGCGTGAGAGGGAAGCAGAAAAAGGGAGGGAGAAAAATGGGCAAGTTCACGAGGAAATCGAAGGTAATTGGCGAAGTAGCGGCGATGGAGGTGAACCACGCCCACGCCGCTGCTCAATCCTCACTAGGTGTTCGTACAAGAGCCAAAACCCTAGCCCTTCAGAAATCATCGGCTGCGGCGATTAGCGGCGACGATGGGTCGTATTTGCAGCTGAGGAGCAGGCGGTTGGTGAAGCCCACACCCTCAATTGTGACAGAAGCTAAAAGACAGAAACACCCTCAGCCAAAATCAGGCAAGGGTAAAGTGGGTCCCCGAAATCTTGAGGAGGAAAAGGAGGAGGAAATTGACGGCCTGGAGGGAAAGGTAGATGAAAAATTGGAGGCGGAGGAAAATAATCAGAAGGATGAGAAAAATGGTGGTGATGGAGAAATGGAGGCATCATTTGGAGAGAATTTGCTGGAATTTGATGACAAAGAAAGGTGGATTTTTTTTATTTTTTCTCTCTCTCTTTTCAAATCATTTTCTGTTTCCGTTTTGCACGTTTAAAGATTCAACCTTTTTGGTAAATTTGGGGATTTTTCTTGGTGAATTTAGATTTTCATTTGAATGATAAAGAATTATAAATAAAAAAAAAAAGCTGGGGTTTTTTTTGATATATTAGCATGTTTTAAGATTGATTTTTGAAGTTAAATTTTAAGAATATGTTTGTTTTGCTAATTCATTTTCTGTTTCTGTTTTGCATGTTTAAAGATTCAATCTTTTTGGTGAATTTGGATTTTCATTTGAATTATAAAGAAATAAAAAAAATTGTTCTGCTTTTTAACACTTTTCACCTAATTGAAATCTGGGATCTTGTATTCTTGCATGTTCCAAGTATCAATTTTTTTGTTGCCTTATGCACTAGGGATGTTGACCCTAAAAAAATACAGGTAGGTACATCTAGGCTGTGAACAGCCAACCATCAAACGTAAAAATTGGATACATTGATATACAGTCATTAGATTATGGCCTCCTAAAACGATCAACTAAATTCATGGAGTTATTCCAATTGTTGAATCTTGAACTTTATTGTTTGTGATTTTTATTTTTTTCTTGATTTTTGTTGTGCTGCATGTTCCAGATTTTTTAAAAATAAAATTTTGATTTTATGAACTATTTTTCTTTATTTGTTCAAAATTTCATTTTGTGCATCTGGAATTTCGTATTTGTTGGACTAGTTTTAAGTTTTACTTTAAAATCTAATTATTAAAAAAATTTGGAGTAAAGGATTAGGATGATTGAATAAATCATGAACTTTAGAAATTCAGATTTTATACTCCATAAAAAATGGGGAAAGGTAAGAAATTTGAAATGTCTGAGCATGAATATAGTGATAATTTCTCTGCCGTTGACTGCTCGTTTTCTGTTCAACCCTGATTTTCTACTTATGTATAAGTAATTATTACCAATATTACCATAAAGTTCTTCCAGAAAATGTCTTGCTTTTGAGTATTACTGATGTACAGTTGCCGAAGAGGAATTTATATTTTTTTCTTATTTAGCACTTTGAAGTTTGACTTTATTTTCAGTTACATTGCGAGCTATCCTTTTTTTTTTCCTGTCGAGTTTTTAGCCTTTCCTTTTAAATTCTGCAGAACATTACAGCTTGTGATCCAAAAAAATTCTGTCAATTGCTTATTGATCTTCAATTTCAGTCAGAAATATGGGCTTTGTTATTTTGTAATTTGTAATCAAGAATTCAAGTTTTACAGTTCTTCCAATTTAACCTTTTATAATCACTTTATCCTAAAATTTTCTCACGAAGCGATTCTAGGAATCTGGTACGTTACTTTATACCACTCTTAAATGTAAGAAATTTGAAATGTCTGGGCATGAAGATAGAGATATTTTCTCTGCCGTTGACTGCTTGTTTTCTGTTCAACCCCGATTTTCTACTTATGTATAAGTAATTATTAGCATAAAGTTCTTCCGAAAAATGTCTTGCTTTTGAGCATTGCTGGTATACAGTTGTCCAAGAGAAATTTACATTTTTTCTTATTGAGTACTTTGAAGTTTGACTTTATTTTCAGTTATTACTAACTTTATTTTCTTTTTTTTTCTTCCTATCGAGTTTTTAGTCTTTCGTTTTAAATTCTGCAGAACATTTCAGCCTGTGATCCAAAAAATTCTGTCAATTGCTTGTTGATCTTCATTTTCAGTCAGAAATAAATGCTTTGTTATTTTGTAATTTGTAATCAAGAATTCAAGTTTTATAGATCTTCCAATTTAACCTTCCATAATCACTTTATTCTAACATTTTCTCATGAAGCAATTCTCAGAATCTGGTGCGGTACTTTATACCACCACTCTTCTACCATTGACTAGCGTCGTGCCTTGTTGATTTTATTTAGGAAAATGTTCTCCTTTCTTAATTTTGGTCGAAATATGGTCAAAAATGCATTCATTAAAATTATTACACTTCTCTTTCGTATGTATTAGTCTTTGTAAGTTAATAAAAGGTTCATTTTGCCGTTACATTCAATAAATTCTTATCCATTGTCTTGCTTGAGTTAAATTCTTTCTTTATAGTCTTCTTGCCACCCGCTCCTCTCCCATCCGATGTGAAGTTCAGCTGCAAAACAACTTTTTTGGTTCTTGCTTGATCAGCTGTGTTTTGTGTATACTATACATAAATTGCTCATATTGCTATAGGAAGTGGTATTAAACGTTTGCTGCATTGAAGTTTCACTGAATAGTAATTTTAACTAGTGGCCTTGCGTCTTGATCTTAAATTACTATGCATAGAATATGACAATAAAACTAATTCTTTTGGTCTGTTCCGCGTAATATATAATACTGATGGTTTTAAATCTACAGGACCACTAGGGAGAGCACTCCGTGCAATTTGATCATGGACCAGAATACCATCCAAACTCCGAGTTCAAGTAACCGCCCCACCACTCATCATGAAGCCAATAACAGGATGCAAAATCCAATGCTAAGAAACATCCCAACTGCAGGTGAAATGGACGCGTTTTTTGCCTGTGAAGAAAAGCAGCAACAAACACAGTTTATCGAGAAGTATAAATTTTTCACTTCTGGCATATCTCCTGTTTATTTACTTGTGATATATCAGCTCACTAATACATAGATGTCCCATGTGGATATTTCTGCAGGTACAACTTTGATCCAGTGAACGACAAACCCCTTCCTGGACGATATGAATGGGTGAAACTAAAACCGTAGACGAGCATTTCATCAGGACTTCTGCTGCTTTCTTGATTATACTAGGAAAGGTGGAGAAACCATAGGTACTTTCAGTTTTGCATGGTGATGGTGATGTTCATATTTTTCATTACCATTACTTGTAAAAACATTAGGCAGCAAGTGTAGACAGCAGACTAATGATCTGTAACATAACAGACCTCGTGACTTACATATACAACACGATCCTTTGTCTAACAGATCATGAAAGATTGAAGGGAAAAGAAACCGGGTCGTAGTGGTAGTATTTAATGAACTAGGTTTAGTCGTAGTGGTATAGAAGTTAATTTGAAGGTTGTTCTCCTGTAACTTCCTCTGGTTTACCATCTGTATATTTGTACTGTTGGAAGTTTTAAGAACTCTGAATAAATCGACACCATTTACCCTTCTTCATAATGTATTTGCCTGTTAATTGTTATCTTGTGACGTATGCATACGTAGTTATTCGTGTTCTTTCTCTACGAGTTAAATGTACGCACCTTTCATTATTTCTATCTGCTTATTTGTTAGATAGTATTGTTTATTGTTCGTGCGAAACCCGCAGCGTATATGATCGTTGGCAAGTAATAGAATTCATGAGTTAAGAGATATCGTTCCACAGGGAATAATTTCAATTCAAGTTTACTAGTTATGTATGTAATTTGAATTGTGCAAACAAAAAATATATTTTAATTTGATTTTATGTTAAATTATCTATGAAATCGGTAAAAAGTGTTTTGTATCAAATTATGGATGATTGTATTGGAATTCAAATCATCCTATTGCTATCTATTTCGATTCTCAATTATGTAGTTTGATTATATTCATGCGTTCTTGACAATCGATAAAGTTAATGTATTTAATCTTCTTTTTTCAAGATAAATTAACTCTATTCTAATCACGATTTGAGTCCATTCTTAGTCCAAAATCAAATGATTAGAGCACATTAAATTTCAGATTATCAATATGATCGTGACAAATGTTATTCCTAACATCTATTGCACATTGGTTAATTTTGTCACGTTTTAAATTTATTGTAAATTTCTCAACACTACAAGAAGCAACTAATATCTAGGGCTTGTTTGAGAGGGATTAAAATCAGATTAAAATAGAAAATATAGCCGTTAGAGTTGATTTTTATTAGACGAGTTAGACCCAATAACAGTTATATTTTCAATTTTAATTGAATTTTAATCATTCCCAAACAAACTCCTAATTTATGGCCAAATAAGTAAATAATACAATGGGTATGCAAAATTTAATCTAGAAACACAAAAAATACTAAACTACTAATTTTGAATTAAAACAAATAAACAATAGGGTTCATTTTTATCCAATATATATAAAAAAAATCTAACCTAGCATGTTTTTAAATAAATTACAAGAGGATAGAAAAATATCACCCGAATCATGATAGAATGCAAAATATGCTGCTCTTCAATTTCAAGGTTAAATATTTCAAAACCTTGATGTAATTGACTTCAATTCCTTGCTAGGGTTTGATATTTTTTTCAAAAGTGATAATTAACATCTTGTTCTTGATGGATTTGATGATATTATTGTGTATGAAAAGACAAGAAAGAGTTTTCTTCAATGTGTAGCTCTTGTTTTGTATTTATAAGAGTCAGAAAATATGTCAAAATTGCGTTCAATTTGGGTTTCAAGAGTTTAAATTGCAAAAGGAAATTGTTGATTCATTTACGGAAATGCCCCCCTCCCCAGGTGCACAGGCATAACCACCACGTGCGCCATTGATCAAATTGGCTTTTGGGTCAAAATTTTGGTGTCTTGCGCGCACCGGTTCTCTTCGTTTCGTCCTTGAGCAGTTTTCGATATTTTGGTTTTAACTTTCTCTTTCGATATTCTATTGAGATGATTCAAAGTGCGTTGAAAAACTAAATCAAAGAGCTACAATTCTTCTAGAAATACAATTTTCTCAATTCGAATGTTTGCTATCCAAAAAATGGGTCTCAAGTTAAGACAAAAAATTCGAAGCATAACTTTTTTGGCTGAAAATTGATTTGTGAAAATAATTCAATTATATTTCACTCAATTGACCTCCAATCGCATCTAATTGATCCTGTATGATCTTCAATCATCGTTTTGTGGTCTGAATTAACTATTTGATGTTTACATTTTAGTCCCAAACCTTGGATTTCCTTCGTTTTCGCACATTTTTCGTTCATTTCTTTCAATTCCATCAATTTGCATTGAGTTCAACCTAACAAACATAATTAATACAAAGTTAAGCCATAACTAATCCAAATCATTAACAAATACTTCAATTTAATGGCTTAGATAATTGTACAAAATACACTTATAATTTATCCGGAGCTTGTTTGGTATGCAATATGAACCTAACTCAACACTGCAGTAAAAAAAAATTGTCTTTGTTTTTTGTTTGATTTATCGTTTCCGGGGCAGGACAGTACTTCATTTTTTTAAAATTATTATATAGGGCTGTGAACTCAGTACTGTGTTATCTTGTTTGTCATATCGGGTGCCATTTAACCAACCAAATTGCTGGTGGAAAGTAAAATAATGGTGGTAGTTATAGTGGTAATGGCATTTGATGAAAACGAGGAAATGTTCAAGTTTCAACGGTCTCTTCTTAAAATTCAAATCTTAAAAATGAGTGATTACTAGATTTCTCAAGTGCTCATTGATTAGATTAGCTACTTAACCAATTAACATTCTTCATTAAGAATATGTTCCTTTGGATGATGAGTTTGGCTTTGAATAATTCAACCTAATGTTGTCGCCACTCAAGCACTTGTGATCTTGACTTTGAAGTGCACATTGCGTGGTATAAGTGTCTGTTTGGTAGAGTTTTTGTTTTTATTTTTTACTTTTGTTTCTCCTTCTCGTAGAAGAATTTTCCGGAAAAAAGTTACATTTAAGCATTTGAGAACCAATTTCTCAGAGTCTCTTTCGGAAGAGTTTTTAAAGAAAGTCGAGATCGAAATCTCTTCTAACAAGAAGAAATACTTTTATAAAATTAATCAAATAGGTCCCAAAATAATTTTTGAATCTTAAAAACTCATTTTGACTTTCAAAAGTCGCGTTAAACGGATCCTATATCATTTTAGAATACACTATTCACTTGACTAGATAGAATTGGATAAGGTAATCAAAATCTATTTCACCCGTCTTTCTTCGTCAATCACACTTATTTGAACTTCGTGGCTTGATAATGGGGGCATCGGTCCAGTCTCATTCAACCGCTCGTGAAACATAATATGTATCTACTATCTTCATCCTCGTGGCTCAAATTTTGTGGTCACTTGGGGAATGGGAGGGGATATTGAACGGTAAATCAAGGAGACAGCCAGAAAAAGGTACTGCCATCCTCACTGATAAGTGTGTTTTGCACACTTATTTAGGTCACAAATCATGGAAAATTGTTGATGTATATGTTGAAATATGGCTTAATTCGATATAATTTGT
>CAIGRT010128877.1:0-18492 GCA_903798405.1 Fraxinus platypoda
ACCTGAATTTTTATAATTTCCCATCATATATTTCTTGTCGTAATTAGTAATATTTACGAAAATGGTGATTATTTTAGCTATATAACGACACAATTAGAATCATTAATGTAAGTTAGAAAGACGGAGAAACGATAAGGCCATCTTCTCAACTTCGTCACCACCCACATGCACATGTATCCGTGCGTACATCATGGCGGCCACAGTTATGACGAACTTGGTTGTGGCGGAGGTCAACAAGGCCACGATTTGGTGTTGCCATATCAGGCCTACTAGCCGTCCTTCGGGTAAGATATTCAACGGAGGAAAGAAGCATCTGCACCTTATCCACTCTCTGCGCATTCCCTGCCAACTGGTTCGTACCGTACAAACTAGTGTCATTCCCTTGTCAATCCCAAAATGTTAATTCAATAAAGATTTACACTTGAAGCTAAAAATAATTGAACAACCTGAATTTGTTCGGTATGTTCACTATATTTATAATCTTACGCACCAACCTTCCTAATGCTATACAATAGTCAAAGCTATCCCTCTAGACCTATATTTGTATAGAATAAATATACTATGGTTAATGTACAAGAGTTTAATGTATACTTGGACTTTGATTAAAAGTTGTCTAAGTTATGTAAAACTTTATCTCTAATAAATTCAAGCCTAAAGCAAGCCATAGATGTCTAGTTTTTGGATGTTAATAAGTTTGTTTCTTCATCCTTTTAAACGTAATAAATTATGGCTAATTGAACGGATTTCTACGTATTTTTGTGTATTTATGTTAATTGTAGAAAAAATCGGACTTTGATGCAATTGGAGCGAAAATAGTGATTTCAAGCTTATTTGAAATTGGTTCGGAGCAATTAAAAACTAACATGATGTTTTGAAGTGATAAGAAGTAAAAGGAGAGCTATTAGAAGAAAATAATAAATTTCGAGGTGAATTTCAACTTTTGAAAAGTTTAGGACTAAATCGCACAATTTTAAAATTTGAGACGAACCAATTTTGAATGATTATGAAGTTTCAAGGATTGGAAATTTCGACATCAAAATTGAAGTTTAAGATGAAAAGGGATCAAAAGTAGAAAAAAACTTGAATAAATGACTAAGGACGCATGAAAAACTGGGGTTTGGGACGAAGTTGAACAAGTTTGAAAGAAGAAAAGAAACAAAATAAATAAATAAAAATCAAGGGTTGACTGTGGTCAACTGCGGTCGAGCTAGGTGGGTTGTTTGGCCCGGTCCAGCCTAAAGACTATATTTTTATTTTTATTTTTATTTTTTTCTGAATTTTGTTGATCCGTTTTCTCTTTTTCAATAAAAAACTTCCAATTTCTTCCACCATATAAGTAAACATTGTATTAGGTCATGAAAGGGATTCCCGTCATCAAAAAATAGATTCAAGAAATTAGGATTTCAAGTCATTGACTTGAAGAAAGGGTTCTTGGTTATCCAATTTTCTTCATTGTTCTTTGAAAATTCCCCTTTTCTCGAAACGAGTTTTGTAATCTAGTTATGAACCTTTAATTTAAATGTTTAAGAGCATTGATTTTAATTCTTTCATCGGTTGATTTTACTTCAATTAACTATTGTCTTTGAAATAATTGGTCACTATTTCATTGAATTGAGAATTTGTAACGAATCAATAGATAAGTTATAGATCTGGACAACATAGTAAATTAATTTAATTAGCAAATTCGACCGAATGCAAGATTAAAAAAATAATCTTGAGAGGTAAAATTAAAGGGAATAATTACGGTGAAATCATGAGTCCTAACACTTCTCACTTATAAGTTAAAAACTCTAATTCTTTATTGCGCACTTTTTAATTGATTTATTAGATTTATAATTTAATATATTGAATTAAAATTAAAATCAATCATTTTTAAGTAAAGATGAAGTTAAAAATAGTAGAATCAATAATTAGATAGATAATCCGGACTCTTAATTCACTTTATTACTTATTCACCATATCATATACTTGTGATACAAATCACGCATCGGATATCTTGATTGAGGTTTCGAGAAATGGGATATAGAGGAGTGTGCAGTATTCCCCGATTGACTTTGAGTTCTTCAGTGTGTAGTTTCAGTGAAAAGATGTGTTTGGATTAGTCTCTCAAATTAGGGGTGTTTGAGATTTGTGTTGGTTTACCGAACGATGATAAGAAAAGGAAATGCTTGATCTCATCCATGTTTTAGTCTCGCCCTTTAGCTGTGGCGGAAAATTGTAACTTCGTTCTTTCAGTGGAGATGTTACCTATGGAATTCGTTGTATTATTTGAATGCAATTGATGCTGGGTAATGATTCTCATGAATATTGGTTTTAGTCAAATTGCGAATCTGATTGTTATCAATTTATTTTACAGATTAGTGATAACATCTTGAGCTCTTTTTGTGCGAATCTTTGTCACTTAGCGAGCATTTCTAAGTTAAAAATTATCAAATCATGTGCGGACCTAGGCCGTTGTCAGCGAGCATTCCTAATACGAAGTCATAAGTTCGATCTTCAGTATAAACAGTGAGCACAAATACTACTATTCATTTACACGTTCTATATCGGTAAAAATCGATATTAAAGTACACGTGAATAAGAATGTTAAACCTGTTAAACATGACTTCAAGACCAATTAGTGATGAATTCATGCCATGATGAATAAACATGAAAAAGGTAACATATTCAGTTAAAGCTCACTAATCAACGGCTGCAACGTACTAGTAAAGGAAACGACTTAATTACCCTCATGGTTTCTTCAGAAATATATAAATAGTCATAGTTTGAAATAAAGGAAGAGATAGAAAATTAAATACTCACTCTTTTTAGATAGCCTTTTCCCTCCCAGCTTTTAGTTTCAGTAGAATTCAGAGAATTTAGGAAGTAAAAATTTTGATTAGGTGAGTGGAATTTGTTTATCTCAATTTTAAGGTCTACTTCAATTAAGAGCTTCTCATGGTTGAAACATACTTCGTCGTACAAATTAGATGTAGTGTAAGGTTAATGATACTTGAATGTGTGAAAGAAGGAGAATTGCAATGACTAATGAGCGACTTGATTGAGTCCAAATCTCATATTTTGTAGCATAGTGGCTATCTTATCTCCAGTAGCTCAATACTAAAAAGTAAAATATCGAGTAGATATATGATGCAGAAGTAACTGATTTTACTCTTTAAGCATATGTGTCTTCTACTAATCAACATTTGTTTCATTTTAATCACTCTTTCTTGCTCGCGTCTTGTGTCGACTTTTTTCTTATGCTCTATCAAGGTAAACAATAGGTTTGATAATACGTTATTATATAATATGACAAATTGATTATTTATGAGCCCCATTGTTTTGAAAATTTATTTTTTCAAAACTCATTTTCAACCACACATTCTTCAATAAAATAATATTACACATAAATCGAAATTTTTAACCACAAAAATATTATTCAAAAATACATTATTTTTTCCGCTCAAAATGGGGCCCAAACAAGGCCAATATTATAAAATTATTGAACCTCAATTCGGTTCTTGCTGCTAATTTTTGTTTAAAACCGATCATTTGAATGTTTATAACAGTTCCAGAATTTAATAATATTATACGAAGCGCGATGAATTTAATATAATGGACGAAAATAATTTATGTAACTAACTTTAAATTTATTAGAAATAAAGTTTAATTATCTTGCTCATACACTATCTTACATAATCTAATTGAAAAGTTGGAAAGCATTAATTGTAATTTTACTGCCTATGCTCACCAGTCATTATTGGCGCATGTAGGCTGCGCTTTCATGAACACTGGAACGTGAAATTATTACAAATTTTTACGTGTAACAAAAAGGAAGACCAAATATGATTATTTATTGACACAAATGGTCCTGAATCTTTGTCCAAATTGCATTTTTTGGTCCAGACCTTTCAAATGTGGGACAAATTATTTCCAACCTTTATAATTTTTCGCACAAATGATCCTTTTGGATGGATTATTATTCTTAACTTTTTTTATTTATTGAAATGGACACATTTGTTAAATCAAAACTAAAATAAGTAATAAAATATTTTAAATAAAAAATAAAAAAAATGCATTCTTCTTCTCCTTCCATCCATGACACACCCTACCCCCACCTAACCACCCACCTTGCCCCACCTACCACCAATGTCATCATTGACCATCCCCAACCACGTTGCTAACACCAAGAAAATAAGAGGAAGAACATGTACGAAAAATTAACTTTTCCCTATCTACCTCGTGTCCATGAGCGTTGTGACTGGTCATTGGCGGCTTGAGCAATGGGTTAGTGATGACATTATAGGGGTGACAATTTAACTCGTCGGCTCGGGCGAGCCGTGACTCAGCCTAAAAAAAATCCGAACCAGCTCGCAGCTCGGTAGAACTTAGCACCATTTTGGGGAGTCAATTTGAGCCCGAGCCAGCTCATATGGCTCAACAAGCCACATGGGCCGGCCTCTGAAAAAAATGCAAAACTTTAAAAAATATATATATTAAAGTCAAATGTAGGTTGCCTCGTTGCAAGCTGTGGATGCCTTGCTGCTTTGACAAGGCATCTGTCTTGTCAAGGCAGCTACAATGTAGTTACTACGTGTACGTTTTTTACGGTGTTAAATCATGTCATTGAATTTGAATTTTTTATTTATTTAAAAAAAATTGTAACTTTTAAATTTATTTGTTTCAAGAAAAAATTATATACGAAATATTTTATTAGTGTACAATTTTAACTCCGTATACGTTAATTGTAGTCGGTTCCAAGCTCGAAAAAAGGAGGAGAAATGTAACTTTTATTTAATTTATAATTTGTATAAATTGCACAAATTTTAAATTCTTTAAAAAAATTTAGATTTTTCACGAATTAAATAAAAAAGGTAAAAAGAGCCGGCTCCAAGCCGAAAATCCTGGTCGAGCCTAAATTTTTGGGCGAGCAAAAGCTCAGCTCGGCTTGGCTCGACTCGACTCAGGCCATAAAAAAATCTGAACCATTTTATTCGAGCAGAACTCGAACTTCGAGTTTCAACTCGCAGCTCGACTCGTTGACATCCCTAGATGACAACGTGTAGTGGTAGGTTGGGATTTTTTTTAGAATTTATATTTTCCTTATTTTAGTTTTGATTTGACATATTTGTCCTTTTCAATTAAAAAAGAACAAAATACTTCAATTGGGATTCTCGTGCCAACAAACGGCCCCTTTTGGACAAAATCCACCCAAAGGACCATATGTGCCAAAAATGCAAAGTTAGGAACCTTGGTGCATCACATTTGAAATATTCGTATTAAAAACGCAATTTTGACAAAATTGAAGACTATTGCACCAATTTCCAAACCCATTGCCTTTGTGTAGAGAATGTCGGCTTTTGGGAGAGTACAATTATTTGGGGCTTTATTATAGTAACCATCTCTTGCCTTTTTTGGCAGACACATCTCATTCAAAAGTTTGATGTTAGGGATACATTAATTATATACATTCGATTAAGAGCCACTCAAAGAAAGCTCTTGAAAACTTAGATAAAGAAATCTATTATCTATAGTTCAATTCAAAGCTTAAATTCTATGAAACAATATCACAATAATCGAAAACAACATAGACTTATCAGTTTGTATATATATTGGTGGCCAAGCAAAACGATACTGTTAGGTTTATTCGACGCCCATAATTTGACTATTACCTAACATATCTGAATGTGCGCATACTTTTCTCGAGAAAATTCGCGAGATAGCATAACTAAGATGTCTAAATGCATAGCCCAGAGTCAAAAGTTAAGCCGAATACACAATTAAATACATGTAGGTGTTTAGCATGCACTAGAACTTAATTGAGGTTTCTTCAGCAAACAAAGGATAAGAATCAGAATCTATTTGAGGTTTTTTTAATGGGAGTTTCCTTCAACAACAAGTACACACACCATTATCAAATTTTCATATTATTTAATCACACGTAGCTTTTACACATACACATCAAGCTTACTCATATGGCAGTTTAATATAACGAAACTCACGAGATAAATCCAAAAGTCAACCATCCAAACAAGAAGATACACTTAATTTACGAAATAATAAAATCACCTTGGTAGCATCCTCCAAGGGCGAGGAATCAAACCTCCATCAAGCATTCGTTATTACTGGTTGGAAATTTTTAGCATCATCACCTGTGTACGACACGAAAGGAATCAACACAAGAATAAACTACAGACAAGGAATTATATGTTAGTTTAACAAACAAATAGGTAGTTAAATAAGATCAATAATAGAAATATGAGGTGCAGATCTACATTTTATATTTATCATAGAGTCGGGTTGGGAAGGGATGGGAGGAATTGGTTGCAGTCAATCAAGAACCCTTTATTGTGCATCACATGCTTTGGAATTTATCGACATTTGATCAATCATGCAGTATAGTTTAAGAAAATCTCGTTTACCTTTATTCACATATACTAGACTCTGTAGGAACAGCAATGATAAATCAGAAATTCATAAGAACGATTGCTAGGAAATGAAAGACAAACTCGTCATCAGCAATGCAAGAAAGAGTTATTAGAATGAAATATACAAAGAGAAATAGAATGATAATGTGATTAAGAATAAAATTAAACGATCATCACAACATCTATCGCCGAGATAGAATAAGAAACACTCGTTTCTTCTAATCCAGGAACTTGGCACATTAATGTAGCATAGCAGTTAGAAGCCAATATCTGAAAACTTGATAGTCTTAGGAAAACCAGTTGCAGAAACAATACTGCACGCAATAAAATAGAACATAGTAGAGCCAATTGTTTATATTCATACACTAAAATCTAAGAAAAAAGTTAATATCTACCAAATCAAATTCAGCATTAAGTGTGAAGTACAAAAGTTGATACCAAGAAATGACGAGAACTCGAGTGAAAAAAATTTAACAAGTAAACATTTTTCTAGTTAAGAGTATCTGTTAACCCATGAAATTTCTCTATTTTTTTCAGCTAAGCACTACCAATCTACCTTGCACTCTGATAAAGTGATAAATCACCCGATGTACTTGACATTTTACCAATTAGTATTAAGCCACTGGATGTCAGATAACCCACCATGTGCATAATATGAGATCTCAAGCCCCCTCAATTCACCCTTTTTTCCAGATTCAAGTAAGAATGACTTCGGACTCATCTAATTTGTACAAGAAAATATGTTGCAACTATGAGAAGCTCAGAATTAAATTCATAAATAATCCTATACAGTACAATTGCAACAACACATTTTACAGCCTACTTATACAAGTGTGTTATACAAGTGTGTAATACCAACCCATAACCACAAAATAAATTGGATCTGCATCAAGAAAAAATCATAACAAGACTTGGGTAATAAAATCCAGAGCTTCAGCATGCTATTTCCTAATACAATAGACCACACGAGGGACTTACATATGCATGAACACCTGCACAAACAGGGAATTATAAATTATTTATGCATAGGAGTACATTGACAATCAAATCATATGGTCTGTTCCACATAGAACTACTCAACAAATAAGGAACAAATTTGGAATTCCCATTACAATAGTCATAACAAGAGACTGAGACATCATAGTAGTGTACGATTATTAGACAATCTACAACAAAGGACAACATTTCTCCTCTATGCCCTAATTCTTTGTACAAAAGTCTATCATCTGACAACAAAAAACATTATAAAACAAACAAAAACAAAACCCAACTCACCTCCAAAAGATATTTCTTGTGAAAAATTGGAAATCTATGGAAAGATACAATCATCACCACAGAATAGTCCACCTACAGGGCTTCATCGACTTTTTTATTCGACTGAAGGACCGAGAGCTAACTATTGACATTTGACTATCTGGACACAATGCAGACATCTTGCACTTCAGTTAACCGCACCCTAAAACTTCGATGAGATCATGCAATTCTTTTTCTTCCTTGCAAAACTTGAATGAGAGTTTTTGCATTCCTTCTCAACTTCTCATTATCATCCTCCAGTAAACCAACACATATCTCAAACACCCCTAATTTTAGAGCCTCCAAACATATCTTTTCACTATAACTACACAAAGAACTCAAAGTCAATAGGGCATATTGCACACCCCTTGAACTCCCATTTTTCAAAACCTCAATCAAGATATCCAAAAACCTGTCAAATCGCATAATTTCTTCTCGAGCCAATCTGCATTTTGCCAAAAGACCCAAAACTTCTACTGCCCGCTCCAGGCCTGAATTGGCATTGTGGAGTAATATGGGAACGGCGTTATTCTGTACAGCACGAACACGGTTGTCGGGGAATGAGCAGAGAGTGAATAAAGCCGTGGCTGCTTCTTTCCTCTCTCTTGAATTTCCCGCGCAAAGGAGAGCTAGCAAGCAGGGAATGGCATCCGGGTAGGACCCAATCGTGACCGTGTTGACCTCCACCACCGCCAGGCTCGTCAGAACCGTCGCCGCCACCGCCCGCGAGTCTCCAGCGCCGCATCGTAAGGCGGATACCACCTTTCCAATGACGCCCTCCGCCACCAATCCCACCTTGTTGTCATCATCTAAGCTAAGGTTCAGCAGCAGGTGCAGGGCCTTCTCCTGGAGCCCTGACTCGCTCGAGTTGACGCAGTCCAACACGGCCGACACAGCCCCCGACTCAGTCAGCCTCCGGCGAATCCCCGAGTCGCGTTTAGACATCCGGCTTAGCTGGTCAAGCGAATTCAGCTTGTCGTCCAAAGGAGACAAAGAAGAAACAAGGGTTTGAATCAGATTTTGCGGGTTGGAAGGGTAAGGCTGGGGTTTAGGCAACGAAACAAGGGTATAATTGGAAATGAGGCTCCTTAAGGCGTGGTTAGGAATCAGCGTAGGGGGTTCCGGCAACGGCAGTTTACTAACCGGACAGGTCCGGTGGCCGGAGTCCAACCACCGTTGAATTGAGACCCGATCAAATGTTTGGCCCGACGAGAGGATAACCGGGTCGGACATTATCTCCAATGAAATCGGGCATTTGAAGTCATCCGGCAACTGGCTGGCCATTTTAGATTCTCTCTCTAGAAGTGTTTTATGTTTACGCGGTTCAGGTGAGGGTTGGAGGAGCATTTATTTAAACCTGTGAGGATTAATATGAGGTGGATTGAGCTCTGAATTTGCTTGTTGTTCCCCTGCTTACTAATCCACTCAAATGACATTGTTGCCCTCTAAACATATAAAACCTAAGGACATATTCTCTTTACCGTTTTCAAATCGTTTTTTATTTTCGATTTTTCAAAGATCAAATGACATTGTTTTTTTTACAAAGAAAACTCAAAACGAGATTATCGTTTTGGGTGTTTTCAATTTAACGTCACCCCAATCGCCACCAACGCCGCCTGCACCACACCACCGTCGTCATCACAACCGCCGCCATCGTTGCCTACACCACACCACCACAAAAATCACCATCGCTGCCGCTACCCTAACATCACCTCAACCACCACCACACAACCGCCAAATCTACCACCACAGCCGCCACATCCACCATCCACCACACCACCGCCACCACACCACGGATCGTGAACAAAATTGTCATGGGACCGTGAAAACTGCAGTTGGAAATTACTCTGCGTGCCTATTAGGTAAAGCCCTGAATTGTTATTACCATGAAGGACCTAATTATCTTGAAATAGATGTTGATGTTGGTAGCTCAACAATCGCCACCGCGATTTTGCGCATGGCTTTGGGTTACGTTACGGCAGTGACAATCGACATGGGTTTCTTAGTGGAGGCGCAGTTAGAGGAAGAATTGCCGGAGAAATTGTTTGGGGCTGTCAGAATTTGTCAAATGGAGATGAATTCTGCAACATTTGTTGATAACTCCCCACCGTCAAGGAAAGTTTTGCCCTGCGAAGATGGAGATGAATAGTAGGTTTATTTTAAGATTAATTTTTTAATCCCCAAAACGTAATCCGTTTTCTTTGTAAATTCAAGGGGATGAGAGAGAGAGAGAGAGAGAGACGACGGAGAAAGGGGAATGAGAGAGGGGGAAGAAAGAGAGTGGATTTTCCAATTTTTGATTTTTGAAAATAATTTTTCAAAATGCCAAAAAGAACACATTTTCAACAATCTCAAAATGGACACTCAAAACACAAAACTCAAAATAAATTGAAAACTCAAAACACAAAATTGAAACACAAAGAGAATAGTCCCTAATTATCCAAAAGAAAATAAATCATACCATATGTTATAGGGTCCATTTTCCTACAGTAAATTTTCCCTATATGGCACTAAGTTTCGAACTCAGTCAAAATTCAAATGTAATCAAATTTCTTTGTCCAACGAAGAATGACAACACTTTATTAAATGGACATAATATGTAAACGAACACACGAAATACATGGACACCTTCCCAACTTTTATTATCGCAATAAAAGACAAGTCAGAAAATTAAGCAAGGAACACAACAATGCACTCTATGCCTTGTGCTTCGTGCTTTAAGAGTTTATATAAAATTCATATGGCTGACACCCCAACCATTAGAGCCACATTTCAAATATTTCCCACCAAGAAAACTGCCTTAACATGGCAAGTAGCCAACCTACCTGAAAACTACTTTGCAAATGTCAAGTCCTTGACATATGAGTGTCGAAAGTAACCGCCTCAATGAAATTCGTCCAGCTAGCTTTAAACACTTCCACCAATTAATTTTCAACATGACCCGAATATAGCTATGTTCGCCTGAAGGCCAACTCCACTAAATGCCTTGCATGTCGAGCTCCTCCCGTGCCATGCACTACCAATCCAATCACTCTTAAACGATTACCGCATGCTGCCTTGCACCTAATATTCCCAGAAATGCACTTGACCAAGTACATCTCGAACATGGCTTCGACATGGGAGGAAGGCATTGCCCATGTCTTAGCCGTTTTAACACTTGTAACCATCAAGGGGTAACAGAGCATCCCCACCAGAAGAGTATGACGTCCTCGTCAGATTATACAGTAAATACTCCTCAATTGCTTTTCATATTGCCACAAAGTCACATCTCTTTCCCAAGTAGCGTACACCTTGCTACTGCCAATCAAGTATTCAATCTTTCCGTTTTTCTTACTCATTCCAAGAGCATGGCGACCCAGAATTTAAGCAATCTCTTGATCTTTATGAAAGGGTTTAAAATATGAAACATAAAAAAGTAGGATGAACTTTGAATCTTTCTGGAATGTTTACTCTATAAACAACCATCACCACTCATTTAACTATTTCAAATGGATCATCATACCCCAGAACTACTTTATGATGCACCGTGTTGCTGGAGATTTTATTCCATATTTGCAGTGTTAGTTTTAACACACCTTGTCACCAACCTGAAATTCCAACTCTCTTTGACCCCTATTTGCATACTTCTTCATCCTTCAGGATGCTTTTGCCAAACTGTTCTTGGTTTGTTCAAGTAAATCCTGTCTATCTTGGACAAAATGGTATGCTATAGGGCATAAGTTAGGTCCAGCATGTTTTGCAACTTCATGGGGCGTTCTTGGTTGTTGTCCCATTGCTAACTCAATCGGACCCATTCTCGTAGATGATAACCGATGGATGTTATAGAAAAACAGGGCCGTGTCCAACAAATCAACCCAATTTTTCTGACTTGCTGTAACATAATGTCAAAGAATTTCTTCAAGCAGCCTATTCACCTTTTTCCTGTTTGGCCATTCGTCTCAGGATGATTGGCTGTTGAAAACTTCAATTCCTATCCTATCATATTGAACAATGATGTCCAAAACTTTCTCGTGAAGCGTGTATCTTGATGTCCAGCCCAATGGGGATCATGTGTTTTCCTCAAAATTTCCTGCCTTAGTTCCTTAGCCGCATGGACGTAAATTCTGCCACCATGTGCACAGATTAAACCATCCTCTACATAATACAGCCTAACCAGGCCATTAGTAAGTTTATCCTTCAGTTTTTTACAAACCGCATCATCAAGAGAACATTTTCGAATTCTGTTAAAAAGAGTAGACTGAACCAAACTGAGATAACAAACATATGATTTTACCTCTTTCTGACTTAGAGCATGAGCAACCTGATTATATCTGCTCGGTTTGTGTAGCCAAGTACAATCAAATTCGGCCAAAAATTCCTGCCAACAAAACTGCTTTGGCAAAAACTTTTTCTTAATAGTGAAATAAGTATTTGCCACATTTTCTGTCAAAACACAAAACTTAGAACTTGGCAAGTAATGACGCCAGATATCTAAGCAATGCACCACTACAATCATTTCCTTTCATGTGTCAAATATCTTTGTTCAGAATCTTTAAGTTTTCGACTCTCGAACACCACAGGGTGCCCTTTCTGCACTAATACTCCACCAATATCCCGATCTGAAGCTTCGATATGTAACTAGAATGGTTTCTCAAAGTTCGACAATGCCAACATGGGTTTGGTAAAAACAACCGGTTTAACTTCTCAATAGCATTTTGACATGTTTCCATCCACTCTCACTTCTGATTTTTCTTCAATAAATCACTAAGGCTGCTCACTTTCTTCGAGTAGCCTTCCATAAAAAAAGGATAATAGTTAGCTAAATCGAGAAATGAGCGTAATTCAGGGACCTTCGTTGGAACCGACCAATCCATGATTGCCTTAACTTTCCTTTCATCTATCTGAATCGTGCCATGACTTAACTATAGAAACTGCACCTCTTCTCTACAAAATTCACATTTTTCCATTTTTCACATACAGTCGATATTCCCTAAGGCGCAATAATACCTTTATCAAATGCATAATATGATAGTCAAATGACTAACTATAGAGCACGATACCATCTAAATACATTACCACAAAACGATCCAAAAACTCATACAATGCATCATTCATAAGATAGCAAGACGTGGCAGGGGAGTCGGTGAGACCAAATGGCATAACAAGAAATTTAAATGAACCATACCTTGTAACGCAAGCCATTTTTGATTCATCACCAGCCGCGATCCAAACTTGCCAATACCCTGACCTCAAATCCAACTTTGTAAAAAAAGAAGCTTTCAAAAATCGATCAAACAAGTCTACGGCATGAGGCACCGGGTACTTGTTCTTTACCGTCGCCTTGTTCAATGCGAAATAGTCAACACTAATCCGCATCAATCCATTATGTTTCTTTTGAAACAACCGGAGGCTGAATATACCTAGTATCCAACAATTTATTAATCTGCCTTCGAAGTTCTACCGAGTCAGCAAAGGCCATCTTGTAGGGAGCCTGAGTTGGAGGCCTCATCCTAAGTTCTAATTTAATCTTATGATCAATTGCCCAACGGAGAGGCAAGACTTTCAGGAGTTCGGGTGGCATCACTTCCGAAAATTTATCCAACACTTCCACAATAGCATCCACAACTTCAGCAAACTGATCCAGTTTGATTCGATCAAAGCTATCAAGTATGTAGATTCACCCTTCTTTACATTTACATTGTTAGATGACTGTAACTCAACCAATTTCTATTTATCTTAGGGGTTATTCTAATTGAGGAAAGTTGTAGAGATGAAGAAAGGATTTTCCTAATCAGCAATAAACATCCCATGCATGTAAGGCACAATCTAAGCCTTAGCTTTCAAATAAAACTTAACACTAAGGATCAACTCAAAGGCATCAAGGAGAAAGGCATTCAACCTACACTGTCCTTCCCAACCGCCCACACAAAGATCACATTGAGTTATCCCTTTTATCGATTGAGCATCTGAATTTATTGTCTTTATCCTTGAAGTGGCCTTAGTCAACTTCAAACCTAATTTGTCTACCATCCTCAAACTTACGAAATTGTTTATAGCACCAATATCCAACATTGCTATCACAGCTTGCCCTTTTATACCAATAGGAACGTACATCAACCCACTTATTTGTTTGTCCATTTTCTCAGTCAAGGCATTCACGAGTTGCAGAGGAATGACTCATGTAGAAATTCTACCTGCGAATCACTTTCCTCTTCTAGCACTAGAGCAGTCAGTTTCTAACGTTTATGACATTCCCGCACAAGGTGCTGCCCATCACAAATGTAACAACCATTATTTTTGCTCTTTCCTTTGCTCTGGAATAATTCACCATCCTTCAATTTGAATAGTCAGAATTCTTACCTTGGTATGAACCTGATTTCTTCCCACCATGTTCTTTCTTTTTGTCCTTCGTATGAGAAGAGCCAGCAAGCTTAAAATCCGACAAGAAATCAACCTTGGCAATTACAAACACCAAGTCTTTTACTCATTGTCGTCTCAATTCCACATGTGCCCAAGTTTGCAAACTTGAAATGAAGTTGAACAACTTATCTTCATCGGACATATTCTCAATATCAAGCAGCGACGTAAACTCTTTCACGTATTCCCGGAAAGATCCCGTATGTTTCAGTATTTTGAGTGATTCCCTTGCAATCCACAAAGTATTCGTATGGAGTCAAGTTTTCCCACATAACAATCCATAGTCTTCCAATACTTTCAACATCCTGAAGTTGATACGCTACCACAGGTTTGCATCACCAGCACGATACATACTTGCAATATTCACTCGTTCTTCTGTAGGAATTTGAGCAACATTTAGGTACTGTTCCATATTTCATAGAAAATTCTCCAACTCCTTAGCATTACGGGTGCCAGTAAATGCCTTCGGTTCATGAACTCAAATTTTGGAAGAATTCGAAGAATCTCGTACAGTAAGAGGGTTGGTTACAACCCGTTTCACCAAAGTGAGGTCACTTTCAAAACTATCAAACTTAACTTTCATGTTATCTGCGAACATCATCATATCACTCATCATTGATGTCTGTCTTTCATTTACGTCTTTCATAAAACCATCGAATTGGGCACGCAACTTAGCATGGAAAACCCGCTGATTGTGTGTCTATACTACAATACTTAATGCTTCGTCACTCATGGGTCCACCAATGAAATCTTCCAGCATTCCAACCCCATCTCGAAGATTTTGGTCCGCCATTCTTCATAGAAAATATGTTTTAACCTTACTCTGATACCAGTTGTTATAGGGTCAATTTTTGTAGTAAATTTTCCCCTATATGTCACTAAGTTTCGAAGTCAGTCAGCCTTCAAATGCACTTAGATTTCTTTTTTCAACGAAAAATTGCAACATTGTATGGAAGGGATAGAATATGTAAACGAACACACGAAATACAAGAACACCTTCCCTACTTTTATTTTTGCAATAAAAGACAACTCACAAAATTAAGTAAGGAATACAACAATGCACTCTACGCCTTGTGCCTCATGCTTTAAGAGTTTATATAAAATTCGTATAGTTGACACCCCCAACCATTAGGGCCAAATTTCAATTTTTTTCTACCAAAAAAACGGCCCCAACATGGCAAGTAACCAACCTGCCTACAAAAACGTTTTTGCACATATCAAATCCTTGACATATAATTACCGAAAGTAAATGCTTTAGTGAAATCCGTCCAGCTAGCTTTGAACACTTCCACCAATTGATTTTCAGCATGCCCCGAATATAGGTTGCGTTCGATCGAAGGCCAACTCTACTAAATGACTTTCATGTCGGGCTCCACACATGTCTGCCTTCGTCCATGCACTACCAATCCATTACTCCCAAACGATTACTGACAATGCTGCCTTGCACCAAATATTCCAAAAAATGCACTTGACCAAGTACATCTCAAACATGATTTCGAGATGGAAGTAAGGCATTACCCATGTCTTAGCCATTTTAACACTTGCAACCGTCAAGTGGGTAACACTAGACATCATCCTTATACAATTTACATTTGTATATAAAGCACTATTCTAAAAGTTCCGCCTAAATGGTGTCTAGACAGTGAGGTTCGGACGAAACGTCACGCATTGACAATGAGAGTCTAGTGGCGCTTTATTAATTTTTTTTTATCTTTTTAAAAGTCTTTTATCTGACTTTAGTTTCAAATTTTTAAATGACTTTATCTATACAAAAGTCGAAAATGAAAAAAATGTTAGAAAATTTCAAGTAGAACTTGTCTAGTTGAAAGTTGAAACTATGAAAAATAGTCTAATTTTTGCATTTCGAAAACTTAAAAATTGTATGATTGACATTTGTAATAATTATTAAGTAAACATAGTATTTTATAATTTTAAATGTTTGGTATTATTAAATGATTTTTAAATGATTAAAAAGTAAAATATATATATTAAAAATAAGAAAACATTTTTTACGCCTAGACCTTGCCTAAACTCATCTAGGTTCGTAAAATTTGAAATTTGGCCTCTATGCCTATCCAGCTTTACATTTTTTGGAACACCGATATAAAGTATTATTTTATCAAACAATAATAGAATGACAAAAATTAGTATGCAAACATTTATCTTTGACTGGTTAAAAATTTAAATGATTATTAAACTTTGCAAAAAAGTTTTTATTGGCTATCGAATTTAAAAAAAAAAAAAAATTCAAATAGTCATTGAGTTTATCAAATCATTATTTCATTGGTCATTAAAATTTTTAAAAAAAATTGGATAATCGTAAAATAATCAAATCGTTTCTTCCATCCATCAATCAATAACTTAACGTTAGAAAATTTGAGGTGACAAATAGAAATGCTGATGTGGTGGTATATTGTTATCGTTAGTTGAGGACAAATTAGCTAAAAACATGCTTATCAAAAATTCGATTAACAGGAAAAAGCATTAAAAATATCATTAAATGAAACTAAAGATAAACAAAAGAAAACAATCAAAAGTTAAAAATTCAATTTTTTAAAGCGTTTTTGGGTGATTTGTCATCACCTAACGATATTTGTGCCATATCGACATTTTAGTTATCATGTCAGAGAGTCCTCAAAATTTCTGATGGTGAGATATTCAGTGATGAATGAAATATAGATTCGATCAGTTCAGTGATCATCCGAAAAACTTTTAAAGTTTAATAGTAAAAGTGATTACGATTTAATTAGCTCGGTGACCATTTGAAAAACTTTATAGTTTAATGGTCAATGAAAAAAATTGTGTAAAGTTCAATAGTCATTTAAATTTTTAACCCGCCATTGTAAGTTCAACTATTGGATCACTAGCTTCCATTCTTCCTCAAAAGGAGACTCTTGCGGTCAACTTCTCGTTTGTCCTTGCTCTTGAGAGCGAGTTTTCATTCAGCTCAAGTGAGCGAATTTTCATTCAGCTCAAGTGAACTAATGCACGCGTCCGCAACCTTTTAGGATGCCTACGCTCCATAGTTCTTGATCCGTAATTCCTAACATTTTAAATTCAAAAAGTATCTCCAAGTGACTCTTTATTTTTAAAGAACATATTCTACAATTTAGAGAGCATTTAAAAATTCTAAGAATACAAATTTTACTCCAGCATAATCTTTATATTTAACACTTAATTTTACTATTCCTAAAACATCTTTATTGTTTTTGTCTTTCTTTTATTTTCAATAGATTTCCTTCAAATTATTGTATTATTTTCCTTTATAAAAAATTGAAATACTTTGAATGCGTTTAATTGTAGAGAATGAGTTTTGACTTTCTAAAATTAGAGAGTCAAACTCACTTTCTAAATTAAAATGTTAATTTTAAAAGTCTCTTGAAATATAATTTTAGTGATTGATTTTTAAAAATAGAAAGTATCTTATATTTAAATAATCTTTTGAGGATACTCTAATAACAGCTCTAATTAGAATGTAGATTACATTAAAAGAGTCATATACTTGTACAAAGTTAGGTTACAAAATTGGTTTACAAAATACGTATTGATAACATCTTGACCAATGATTTAAAAAACAGTTTTTGAAATCCATGACCTAGATCTTGCCACATCATTTTATCAACACACTTTTGTAAACCACCTTTGTACAAGTAGCATAATTGATATTAAAAAGTGTGTCATATCACTTTGAAATGCTCACATGTAAAGGAAGACATTCTCCACTTATTTTCTATGACTCGTTTTCATAGGAGGATGTATCCATTTAATTTTTAATAATTTATCTTCACTCTTTCTTTACATCCTTTTTCTTGTACAATTAATGCAATCAACATTTGAATTGGACATTCTTATATCCATTCCCATTTGCCTTATTATCAGCACGATAATGTACATTATTGCACTGGAGATGCTCTAAGTACTCCAAAAGGGTATGTCACTCGAAAAGAGGTCATGTACCATAAAAACTAATGATATCTGTTATCGTTTTTTGTGTATTTTTTTTTCATTCAAAGTCTTTGACAACCATGTAAATCATTCATTGTAAAAAAGACAAGGTCCGTATAAAAATATGAAAGCATTTAAGACCGTAACCCACCACTAACGGTATTTTTGGTTTCATTTCCCAACTTTATCAACGACGTGGGAAACATATAAAGCTAGCACATACTAGTTTGGAGTTAAAAACGAAATGCATGGACAAATACGGGGAGAGTTCGATCTCGAAAAGATAATGGTTAACTTTGAAATTGAAAACAATGTTTTCGCCCGAAACAAAGGGGAATATGGTGGCATCGTTTTCAAAGGGTTACTTTGTGAAATACTCATTCCGTCTCAATTATATAGACTGAGTTTCCTTTTTCTCTTATCCCAAATATATAGACATGTTTCCTAATGT
>CAIGRT010128879.1:0-31338 GCA_903798405.1 Fraxinus platypoda
AAATGGGCGGTATGGGTGGTGCTCCATGGATGACGATGGGCCATCATTGCAAAGATGTACCAGGATGCAGATGGTGATATGGGCGGTATGGGTGGTGCTGCTGTGGATGACTATGGTCCTGCCCCAAGTGGTAGCGGAGCTGCTCCCAAGATCGAGGAAGTCGACTAAATCCAGTCCAGTGTTCTTTATGTGATGTTTTATTTAGGTATCAATCCCTCGCCTGCTCCGTCGTGCCTCGTTTTCCCTTTCTTATTATTTTTTTAATTTTGATTTGTGTAAATTGTAATAATGTTTGATTTTGTTTCTTTTTAACACAATGCTATTCAATTGATTTTGCCAGACTTCAATTTCCAGTCTTCCAATCTCCAGACTTCTTGTTTTGCTGCCTCTGTGACTGTGAGTTTAACACATTGATTTTCAATTGATTTGTGAAGTGTGAATTGCACAATTTCTAGTGGTTAGTCATTAGTGATTTGATATTACCCTGTGATTTTTGAATTACACTGTGAAATGTGAATTGAATATAGTGTTGCCCTGTGATTAGGTAAAGTGTGAATTGGAGTTAGTATTGCCATGTGAAGAGATTTGCTTTGACTTCTTAATTTGAATATAGTTCTATGGAGAGATTTGCTTTGCCCTGTGAAATGTAGAGCATAATTGATCTTTGTCCAGAGTATGTAGATCTAAAATGTCCATTTTCCCATTTGATCCTTCTGTAAATGGATTTGCATCATACTTTATTCACCAGCTATTGTATTGATGCACACATTATAGGTCATGAATTTTCTGTTTTATGTTACACTATTTTGTTATAGAACTTCCAGTACTCTATCTAAATCCCTTTTGTTTGTCTTTTTATGGGCTCCTGGAGCAACTCCAGTAGCACAAAGAACATTCAAATTGAAGCTTGCACATTTTGCTCCTCAATTCAGTGGTTTTAATCAGCATGATTCTCAAGTTTGTTCCCTCTTTTCTTATACTTAATCATTGCCCAAATGCATTTCCTTAATCTTCACTAGTGTATTTGCATTTTATGAGTTGCTATCTATTAGTAAGTGGGAGAATCAGATCTACCTATGAGGATTATAATATTTTCCCTGATTTAAATACTTTAGGAGCTCCTAGCATTTCTGTTGGATGGACTCCATGAAGCTTTGAATAGTGTGAGGTGCAAACCATATGTTGAAGCTAAGGATTTAGATGGTCGACCAGATGAAGAAGTAGCCGATGGGAATGCCCCTGGTGGACGAAGTGTGGAGAGATGCATTTAAGGATGTTGGTGTGGAAGATGGAAGGGCTTGTGTTAGTTCTTCTTTTTTTTTAATGTATTGGATTTTTAGATGTTTCAAAATTTTTGATCTGAATTTTGCATGGATATTATTACATTTTAGAGTTCAGTTAATGATGATTATTGGAGTTACTTGATATTGTTATCTTCTATTTTGTTTTGTAGTTGATTTATNATGTATTGGATTTTTGGAAGTTTCAAAATTTTTGATCTGAATTTTGTATGGATATTGTTACATTTTGGTATTCAGTTAATGATGATTATTGGAGTTACTTGATATTGTTATCTTCTATTTTGTTTTGTAGTTGATTTATGTAAATCATTGTACAAATAAAATAATTAAAAATTAAAAAAATGTAAAATAACCTACGACAACGTTCGCTGAACGTTGCCGTAGGGTCTATGGCAACGTTCAATGAACGTTGCAAAAAGTTGGAACTCTAGGGCGACATCAAAGCCCACAACATGCACCCAAACGCTGCAAAAGGTCTATGGCAACGTTTTTCTCGCGTTGCCATAGGCTGTTTCTGGTGTAGTGACAATACGAATATACTTAGATCTATCAAAACAAAGGAACTAGTCCCACTCAAAAACAACCCCATAATGAAGTCATTTTCCGACAACCCCACATGGATGAAAATTGAGAGAGAGACATAACGTGAAACAACAAGATGGTGATAAAGTTCAATGGTTAAAAATTGCATAGGACTGTAGGCATATTACCCTTTGAATATATTCTTGTGAAAGTATATTTACTTTACTAACTACCAGTAGACACGTTGTCTTCAAACTATTCTGCTTTTTGTATAAATGACGATACACTCTACACATGATTCTTTCCAACACAATTCAATTCTTATTGCTATGTTCATTTGTAGCCTCATACATATGTTTGATTCCATGAGAGTTTCTAAAAATTGAGTCTAACAATATTTCTTTATAAGTGGGTCAAGTTCTCTCTCACATAGGCGATTTTTTAATTATAAGTAACCCTCACTACTTTGCTTGATTTTCGCCAAATAAGAAACATTAAAAACATATTGCTTATCATTTATCATTATAGGCATCACTATTATATCGTAGTAAAGGACATGAGTAAACATCCTCCACAGTGATTGCATTAAGTCTTTACAATTAGGTTGTCGTTTTGAATCTAGATCTTGGAATCTCTAGTCATTTAGTTTAAGTTTCCATTGTATTAACTCATTCTTTCAAGTGTTTAAGTCCCATTCCTCTTAATGAATTTCCAGCTAACTCTCTATTTGACCATTTGATTAGCGAATCTGTAATATTATTCTTTGATCTCGTATAGTCAACAGAGATAACTCCAGTTGAGAATAGTTATCTAATAATATTATGTCTACGACCTGTATGTTTAGAATTATCACATTACATGTTACTCTATGCCCTTCCATTCATAGTTTGACTATCACAATATATAACCATCTAGGAATATGCTCTAAGAAGTTGTGTAGCCATTCAACCTCTTCACCACATTTATCTAGGCTATAAACTCATATTCTATAGTAGATTTGGGTATAACTATTCGTTTAGAAGATTTCTATGATATAACTACACCTCCTAATGTGAACACAAATTCACTTATAGACTTCGAGTTTTTTTTATGTCAGATATCCAGTTAACATCTATATATTCTTCAATGACTGGCGGACATCTAGTATAGTGCAGTACATAGCTATGATTATATTTTAAGTACCTCAATACTATTATTATTCTTTTTTAGTGTTCACCTCCCGAATTGCTCGTGTATTTACTCAGTTTACTAATTGTGAAAGCTATGTCTGATCTTGTACTACACATCAAGTACACTAGACTTTCAATGATTCTTGAGTACTCTACTTGAGAGACACAATCACCTATGTTTTAGATAGATGTTGATTTGTATCTATCGATGTTCTATCCATGCCAGAATTATCCTTATCAAATTTTTTAAGAATTTTGTCCATATAATGTGACTGGTTTAGAACAAGTCCATCTGATGTTCTTGAAATTGTAACACCAAATATCACATCAGCTAAACCTTATATTTCATGTCAAATCTTGAATTTAATATATTTTTAGTAGATTTAATGATCTTATCGTTGCTACCAACAATAATCATGTCATCAATGTAAACGCATAAGACGACATCACCATTCTTGATTTCTTTGATATAAATGCATTCGTTTCGCACTTGTTGATCTTAAATATACATTCCATCATGATATTATAAAATTTTTCATACAACTTTTTGGTATTGTGTGAAGCCATACAATGACTTTACCAATTTATAGTATTTCCTTTCATGTCCTGATGATGAAAATTCCTTAGGATAGATTTTTTCCTCTACATCTCCATTCAAAAAGACAATTTTAACATTCATTTAATATATTTCAAGATTTTTCAGAAGTGCAATCGTAAGTATCATTCTAATAGATATTATTCTCGTTATTGGATTATACATATCATGGTAATCAAGGTCTTATAATTACTGTAACCTTTTATCACTAGTCTAGTCTTATACTTCTCAATGGTTTCATGTGCTTTCATTTTCCTTTCAAAAATCCATTTGTAACCTAGGGTTTTGTTTCTCGTAGGAAGATCTATCAGCTCCCATGAATAATTTCACAAAATAGAATCTATTTCACTTTAATGGTCTTTTTCCATTGAGGTTCTTTTCACAGCTTCTTTGAAGTTTTGATGTTCACGTTCCAGCATACAAGTCTAAAAATCAAGAAATTTTAAAAAAACAAATTGTCATTTATCTTTTGCTATGTCATGGTCCAACCTCAACATCTTCTTTAGTCGTTGATCCTAAGTATTTACATCCATATTCTCTTGTGTCCTATTGAAAGGGCTTGCTTCCTCTTTGGATATGTATTAAGTTCATTAGCAAAATTATAGAATATATTAATAAATTTATACTGGAAAAGGAAAGAATAAAAAATTAACAACTATAGAGAAAAGTATTTAGAATCACTGAAGAGAAGAAATTAGCAAATCGAGGATTGTAAGTGCTTGGGATTTCATTGAGCATCTGTTTCTGGCATACAACGAAGAAACATGTAGAAATTGAGCATTGGATTTCTACACCAATGAACTGAATTTGGTCTGAACTATCACCAAGACTTGAACAAAAAGTGAAAAACTCTAGACAAGATAAGAAAAATTTTGGATTGGAGAAGTGGAGCTTTTAGTTTTCTTTCTTACATGGAATAGAGGAAAATCGAGCTACATTATAAGCTTCAATAGTTGACTTAAGAGTTTGACTTTTACACGTGTTACAACCATTAGCACCACCACTAACCCGAATATTAAATCTCTCCATTAAACTACGTAAGAGTGTCGGGAGTTATAGAAGTTGGAAGGCTTTAAAGGGTCAATTTCGGTCTGACACTCATGTACGCATGTCACGCTTGCACATAAGTTCAATGGTCCAAGTTGCTAATCTGTTTCTTAATTTGCACCCCCTTACTTGCACACTTGGAGTGAACTTTTATGCTACGCATGATTACATTTTTCAAAAGTATGACCATATATAACCTAGTCAATACCTTATCCATTTTTCCTATATGGGACAAACTACACTAGTTTGTTAATCTAACACATAATCTTCTTCCAGTAAGTCCACATTGAACTCTAATTTATCATTCACCCAAGCATCAATTTTGATAAGTAAATATATGATTTCGATATTCTCACGGAGAAGAACATGAATTTACTTAGATCTTTCAAAATGAAGAAATGAATCATACTCAAAATTATATTAAAACAGCCCCATAATAAAGCCATTTTCCAGTAACTTATTTCCGGTCAAGTTGAGTAATTTGCCCAAAAATTTTAGGTTATTCTT
The DNA here is from genome assembly GCA_903798405.1 of Fraxinus platypoda. NCBI lineage: Eukaryota > Viridiplantae > Streptophyta > Magnoliopsida > Lamiales > Oleaceae > Fraxinus > Fraxinus platypoda. The sequence continues at coordinate 5,142 of CAIGRT010128879.1, forward strand.
TTATTTTCTTGATGAAAGAAATCTTTTCTTGGACATGGCTAAACCGAGATAACATCTCAAGTGTTTAATAGACTCAGTAGGATTTGACTGGCTAATGGCTGAACAGTACCTAAGACAAATTTAAACAAAAGGAAATTGCAAGCAATATCCACTTTCACATTGTCATTTGTAAAAATGTCCCAAATTTGTTTAATGTTCATTTTGCAATAATTTAGACCAAAATACCATTGTTATCAATTTCTAATTCCACACTAAAGACAAAACTTTTCATACAATTACAAATTGTGCTGGCCAATAAGAATTTGACATATAACCTATACTATTAAGGGAAAATTGCAGCCCTCACCAAACCTTTCGATTATTTGCAAACTTTGCCCAAACCTTTCATTTGTACCATCCACGGTACCAAACCTTTAAAAAACTCGCACCCGGAGTCCAAATTGACATAAACCATTAGTTGACCAAAAATTAAAAATCTGACCAATTGTTGACTAATTTTTAAAGGGTTGGTAAGTTCACATTTTTTTTCATATAAAGTATTGAATTCTATTAAACATCTGACCAATTGCTATTTTCTATTAGAACTAATGAAAAATTTCGTTTAAAGTATTGAATTCTAATAAATAAATAAAAAAAAAGAAAAAAAAAATTTAAAACGGGGCGGGGACCCCGTTACCCGTCCCCACCCCGTTACCCGTTTTAAGCGGGTTTTCCCCGCCCCGTTTGGGGCGGGGCCCCGCGGGTATCGGGTTTGTCGGGTTTTTTTGTCATCCCTAGTCTGCAAATAACTAAAAGGTTTGGTACCTCGATTGCAATTTTCCCTACTATTAATTTGAAAAAGTACTTCAAATGCTCACTTCTCTCTAAAATTGGTAAATAAACCCATTTACCCTTAAATATGACCCGACCCACTAGTCACAAATCAGATACAATTGAAGATAGAAATGGCCAAAAATCCACCCAACCTAATTGACCCATGAAAATCGACCCAAACCCACATGACCCAAGCCCATGTAATTGAACCAAAATTGAAGCCTAACCAATTCTGTCCAGTTACCCATTTTTTGTCTGGCCCTGAATCCCAAATTCTTCGTCTTCGTCTTCGCCTACCGCTGCTCTTGGTCCTACTCCTCCATCCGTCCAAATCGCCGTCATTAGTGTCAATCGTCACTATGTAGTCGTGTGTTGCCTGTAACTCTTTCCATTTCTGTTGCTGCCTCTTTATCCGATCGGATTCTCATTGAATATGGTTTCTTCATTGTTCTTTATTTTTTCACAATTTACTTCGATTTGTTTCTTCTATTATTCATAAATTTAAGGCTGCACCAAAAAACCACAAAACTACAAATTGAACCGAAGTTATTGTGGTTTTGTGGTTTTTTTCTCTCAAACCGAATCAAACCGTTTCAAAATGGTTTGGTGTAGGTTTCAATTTTCAAAAAATGAACAAAACCGAACCGAACTTAACTTTTTTTAATTAAAAAAATATTTTTATTAGATTATAAATTCTCATATATAAATTTTATTAAAGTATAGTTTTTAGAATTTAAAATGTAAACCAATTACAAATACAAAATGATACACCAAATTAGGCGTACAACCCATNTAATTAAAAAAATATTTTTATTAAATTATAAATTCTCATATATAAACTTTATTAAAGTATAGTTTTTAGAATTTAAAATGTAAACCAATTACAAATACAAAATGATACACCAAATTAGGCGTACAACCCATTTATTAAAAAATAGATTAAGTTTTTGAAGTTTTTAACTTTTCATATACATTCAGTAAATGTTTTACAGGTAGAAGAAAACTAATTAGAATCAGCCCCAAACTAAACCTTAAATCTTATATTTCTTTTGTCATTTCCGGTCATTGCCAACACTATTGGTATTTTTGGCTGTGAGAGTTGTGTTTCTCAAAACACTATTAAACTGGTGCTATTTGTATCAATTGGCTTGGCTGATTATTTTAACTTCAGTTGCTTAAGTGTCAACCACTTATTGGTAGCTAAGTGATCCACCTGGATTGTGCTAGTTTGAAACTATCATGACCGTTGGATGAGATGAACGGCTGAGATTAATTCTTGGGTGATATTACCGTCTCTTCAGCTCCTTAGAGACTTTCACTTTTCATCTTTCATCTTCTGTACTCTACTTCTTGTGTTGTTCTCCGTAATAGATCTAGTTAGTTGTTGAGGTAAATCTTGTATATTATTCAGGCCTGGAATAGTGGCTGGATTGTATAGATTTTCTCTAAGTGTTTGAGTTATATCTGTGGATTCGAACTTTCTGTTTTTGGTAGATCTTTGGATCGATGACCAAACTATGTTCTGAGTGGTTCTTGATGTAACTATTCTCTCTATGGAAGGCGATTTACACTAGTGGAAGGGGCTATTCCTGAGCCCCCCCAGATTAGGCCATTTGGCTTAACTGGGTCAACATTTTCGTGTGTTCTTGTTATGTTATTTACTGCTCTTACTTACTTATGCATTATTGATTCGATTGTGAACTGGTTTCATGCGTAAATCCCAACATTAGCAAACTAATTCCCATCATCGCCGAAGTCCTTCGTCGTGATGGCTAGAATTTTCATAATAGATTTGGGTACGTAATTTTTATTCCAAAAGGTTAACCACCGTATGCTCATATCTGTTTAGAGTTTCTCCTTTTTCCCCTTCTACAATTCATGCTTCCACAAATATGGGTTTTTATGGGTTTGATTTTTGACCTCGGGATTTGACCGATTCGTGCTTGTATTGGTTAAAGGATGGGTTTGATTTTGAATTTGAGTTTGGGTTGTCGAGGTTGGACTTTAGAGTTTGTGTAGTCAAGGTTATGCTAGAGTTTTGATGGGCGTGGTATGGATGTTAGGTTTGATTTAGGAATGGACCTGGGTTTTGATGGATTTAGATTCAATTTCAATAGATTTGTGTGTGAGTTTGGGTTGGTTTTGAAGGTTGAGCTTGGGTTTGCATTAGTAGGGAAACACTATAAACCTAAACACGTAAGGACCAAATTTAGATTTAGATTCAATTTCAATATATTCCCCAGCTACTCTCTTACAAAGACCAAATTTGTCTCTGCAGAATGGATAATGCCAATCATTGGCAGGGAGGCATTGTAAACCCAAACAAGCTGCAAGACACATGCGCTTCATTGTGATTCAACCATCATAATGTAAAAAACTAAAATGAAAAGTCCTTAAAATGTAGAAGATATGATCTAGTCCCTTCCAAAATATGAAATAACAACCAAATGATTTGTTAGCTTTACTAAAAATCCTAATACATTATGAGATTTATTTATTCATGATGCTAATCACGATGCACAAAAAAAATTATAAATTTTAGTATTGGGGAATTTATCACCAAGTTGTTTATTTTCCATAGTTTAGCTTCCTCTGTTGTTTCTTTTTTCTTTTTTCAGATATGGATCCAATTCTAGAAGAAGTCAATAATGCAATTCCATTAGAGGATGACCCTCAAGATATGAAAATGGATGGAAAAGGTAAGAAGGGAAACAAAAGGTTTGAGGTGTGGGATCATTTTAAAATTTGAGATAAGAAGTCAGAATGTAATTATTGTGGACAAACATATAAGCATCGCGCAAAAAACTGTGGAACTAGTACATTATGGAATCATGTCACGCATTTGTGCAAGAAATATTCATATAGAGTTCAAGACAAAAGGCACAAGAGAATGATTGGTTATACCATGTTTAAAACTGGTGCGCTTTCTGTACAAATTATTTTAATGAAGACAGATCCGATTAAAGAAATATAAATGGACCACCAACACATGTCAATTGTGATCGATCAGAAGTATTTGTTAGGTTCTTGAGGACTTTCTATAAAATGAATTTAAAATTTAGTAGCTCGAGTTATGTGACTTCTAACTATTTCTTTCAAGAAATATGTGAAATTCATGGAGAGTTGAATGAAATAGCTAAAGAGCCTAACACTTTGGTAGGATCCATGGCAATTAGTATGCGGAAAAATTATGGTAAGTATTGGGGCAATTTTGAAAAGTTTAATCAGTTGTTGTTCAGTGCAACAGTTCTTGACCCAAGATGCAAGTTGGAACTTCTTAAAGTCAAAGATGCAAGTTGGAACTTCTTAAATTTGGGGTTGAACTTATTTACGATGTAGAAATTGCAAAAAAATGTCTTTAAAAAGAGTTGAAGAGACACTCCATAGGTTGTATGCATGATATGAAGAAATGACAACTCCAAGCACTCCACCATCGACTTCATCAAAGGAGACTACTAAAAGTAGTAGTCCAAGTCCTTCACAACCTGCTTTCTGTCTTTCTAAACAAATTTCTTCTATTTTAAAGCTAGATTTATGCAAAACATGTAACTTGAGAAGAATGATTTGGTTGATTATTTGTATGATTATTGTGAAGATTTGACCGGTCCCAATTTTAACATATTACTTTGGTGGAAATTGAATGAGCACAAGTACAAAATAGTCTCCAAAATTGTCAAAGATGTATTAGCAATTCAAATATTCACGGTCGCTTCAAAGCTGGCATTTTCCACGAGTGGTCGGATTCTTAACTCCTTTAGGAGTTCATTGGATGCAAAGATAGTTGAGGCCTTAATATGCACGAAGAATTGGTTCTATAGCAGCAATGAACCTATAGTGCTTCGCCAATATTTGGATGAGGTGGAGACATTGGATGACTCGGAGAAAACTGTAGAAAGTGACATTATTTTCTATTATCAATTTTGATAGTACTCTTGTACATATTCTGATATTGTTGCTTGTAAAATTTTGAATGGAGTGCCTGTTGCTAGATGCTAACTTGATGCTATTTTATTTTTTTTTAGCCTTTTTGTTTATATATCGAATTTCGGACAAATATGAATGTAATTTAACATTTAACATTATTAATTCTCGTTTAAACTTACATGTTAACTTATTTTAAATATATTATTATAATATCGATAGATAAACCACGGATTAAAACCGAACCAACCCGCAAATTATGGTTTGGTTTGGTTAAACTTATATGTTAACTTGTTTTAAACATATTACTATAATTTCGATAGGTAAAACGCGGATTAAAATTGAACCAACCCGCAAATAATGGTTTGGTTTGAAAAGTAAAATGGTTTGATTTGGTTTGGAAAAATTCCAAACCGCGTGAAATGGTTAGAATTGAAAATCTAATACAAAGTACCCAAACCGAACCGTGTTCACCTCTACATAAATCTTAGCATTTGATTGGGATTAAAAAAATGTGGTATCCATCTGTACAAGAACTAGATGGTCAAGGTAATGAATGCCTGCTTTTAGTTTAATGATTTTTTTTTTATATTTTTGTTTTTGAATAACATATTTTAGGGACTTACATTTAGTTGCTTTTTGTTGCTTGTACAAAATATATCCATATCTTATTTGCATTTTTTGTGCTTACCGCTGACTTATCAGCCTCCACATTTTGAATGTTTTGTGATATGGTGGGATTTTGAGGAATTGTGGAGATGATTTTTGTTTATCAAGTGAATCATTTGCACAAGGTTGTAGTTTCTCTAATTTCCCGGGTATGACAAATTGAAAGTGGATTAATGTATAGGATGAGTGGGTTCAGTTATCCTCACAATACAAACTGGGAAATCTAATAAGGGCATGCAAATTACGGAGAAAATGATAAGAAAAGAAATTTGATGGAGAAAAAAATTAAGTTTTTAATGCTATATTGTAATGAGGAAATAATTTCTTAATGCTAAATTCATGTGATGATGTACCTGTTGGAATTTTATGATTCAAAAGCTCTTTGAAAAAAGCTCTGATATTCAGACATATTTTAATGGATCGAGAGGATGTGAAGGAGGAACAAAAACATGTTTTCATATACCGGTTATTGAAGTAACCGGATATTGAACAAAGCAAAAACATATACTCTGCTGGTTTTATGAACTAACAGAGGAGAAGGAATGAAAAATTCTATAATATCATTCATCATTTCATTAAACATTTCCTTCTACATTTTTCATACATCTCGGCTATATATATAGCCAAACTTGTACACATAGTCAAAAATATTTTCTACCAACTATTCTATCAACTACCATACTACTCTTACACATATAAGTACCACACCATACTAACTTGTATAATACACTAACTTGTCTAACTTTACATCATTTCATAGTTAGACATTAAACCAAAAATATGTAACTAAATGTTTAACCAAAAATACAATAGTTATGTGACAACAAAAATGTCACAACTCCAACAGTACCTCCTTCCATCTCTATGTTCCCTTTTTCTTTTGTTTAACTGAATGTTCTCTAATAACTTTGTCTAATGACTTGAAGGTACTATGCAGCCCCAGTTAACCTAAATTACTCAAGATTGCATTAAGAAATAAATTATCGATATCTGTTGAATTTATGGTGGAGGATAGTGGTAATTTTCTCTTAGTTTTGGCTTCGTATTTGAGGGTTGAAATTATTGTAGGAGCATGTGATAATGCTTTGAGGAAACATAATAAAATTGAGCTGAAATTTATTTGTTGATGTGCTTGGAATCATGCCAATTGTAGGTTAGTATATAATTTTCCTATTCAGGGTTTGAGAATTCAAATGTAGACTAACCTAATACAGGAATGTTTGTATTTTGGTAATATTTTTTCCTTCCAATAAAAAAATTCAATCTTTACTGTGTCTTGTTATTGGATTTTGATCTATGCTACATTCAACTTTCATATTCTTTGGTGTGTTATTACTTTTTGTTGTATGTGCAGTTTTTCTAATTTCCTTAGAAGGTTCTCATATTCTTTTTTTTGTTTGTTTTATGTACTTGTAGATAACTCCCTCCCATAGATATAAAATTTCAGAGGAATAGCCAATTCCTGCTCAGATTTCACAAGTGAGCAACACCCGATTTATTAAAGTCGTTCTCGATAGATTTGATGCACAACAAAAGAGACAGTTCAAGGACATCTGCAGAGGGCATGTTGAAAAATTGCTAGAGCTCAAACTATCTGCACAATTGATTCAACTAATGATGAATATATTGGTACCTGAAACGGAACAAATCCTGCACTACAACAAAAATAGTCATTTGCAATACTAAAAAAACAACATTTGTTGATAAATGTTGCTAAAATGGTCTTTTGGCAACATTTTATTAAGTGAATGTTGCCATTGATTAGCATAAATGAGTTTTGGCAACGTTTTATAGAAAAATGTTGCAATAGACCCCTTTTTGCAATGTTTATTANTTTGTTGATAAATGTTGCTAAAAGGGTCTTTTGACAACATTTTAGTGAGTGAATGTTGCCATTGGTTAATATAAATGAGTTTTGGCAACGAATAATAGAAAAATGTTGCAATAGACCCCTTTTTGCAATGTTTATTAAGTGTTGCAATAGACCCCTTTTTGCTATTTAATTATGGGTTCAACGGGGATGAGAATGGTTGAGTGATCAGTGGAGAAAGTGTATGGAATTTCATAGAATTTTCCCCGGAAGATTGTCTGGTTTGTTCCAGTTTTGATGCAGCTGAGAGGCAGAGGCGCAAGGTCTATGCAGAAGTTTTGAGGAGTTACGAGGAATTGCGGCATAGGACTGAGAGATTGGAGGAGGCCAAAAGTAAAATCTTGAGGTATGATCGGCTTTTTTATTCTCATTTGTTGATCATATTGTTATAGCATCGTTATGTTCAGTGTTGTTATTTTTCCATAGCCGTACATTTGTTTACTAATGGTATGATTTCAAAGACTTGTCAACGTTGAAGAAGAAAAAAATAAATAAAGTGTAATAATAAAACAAGATGAAGAATGCTAACTTCAATCGAGGTTGGGTGGGAACATAGTTAACTCGATAAATGGGTGAACATGGCAGGTTTGTTAGCTACTCGTAAGAAGTCTTCTTGAGCTCTTAGTTGTCCTTTAGAAATAGCTAAGGCTTAAAAGGTTGTTTGTTGAGCAAGAGTTGGTTCCAAAACCCCAGTAAGTATGATGAGTTGGAGAGGGGAACGAAGAAAATACTGTCAAAATGAAAAATTGTTTGAATCCAGGACTCCTAAATGGGAAAGGGAGTGACTGCAATGTAAAAGAACCTTTAACTGTGTGACTTTAGGAATGAAATGGCATCAATATGAATATCTGATACCTTATATGTTAAAGTGATTAGTTTAATTTGATAGATCGTAATATATCAAGAGTACAATTTTATGTAAAGTATGAAGTTTCAAACTCTAGCTATATATTCAAATCTCTACAGCAGAGATCTTATCTCAACTAGGGATTACCTTGCTTTAATGCCTTATCTAAATGCACAGCATAAACATTAATAGCAAACTGATTATTCTCCCAAGTGTCTAACTATTACATAACCATGTCCCTGCCCCTTTTCACTTGAACAAAAATGCTTCCGATAAAGAGCAGAAGAAGATACACAGCAGCAGTTCTTATAGCACTTTATCCATATGTTTTTGCTTAGATTTGTGAGTAAGCTTCCATGAACTTTAAACCAATACGGGTGCTATTACATTGAGACTAATTTCTCCATGGGTTCAGAACTGCAACACTGTAGCACAAGAGACAGGATGATAGCCCCTTTTACTTATTTCATTCAAAAGTTCTCATTGAAACTATATGAATTTCTTGATAGTGATTCCCAGTTTATCCTAAACAAAATAATTTTAATGTTCTGCTACTTGTGTCTTCCACGTTGTACAGTTCCCCGAGACATTACCAGATGAGGTTCTAACGAAAATGAGTGCACCTCCAAAGAGTGATGTACCTATCATCACACCTAGTGAACTTTCCGAGGCTGATGGCTTTGTATTTGGCTTTCCCACAAGGTTCGGAATGATGGCTGCCCAATTCAAAGAATTTCTTGATGCAACTGGAGGCCTATGGAGAACACAACAGCTTGCTGGGAAACCTGCTGGGATTTTCTACATCACTGGATCTCAAGGCGGTGGACAAGAAACTACTGCGTAAATTCTCCATCTTGGAGGTGGAGATGTCTATGTGCCTTCTGGTGGATTTAGTTTCAAATGAAGGTTGGACCGACTTGTTGGCTTCTTAATTCATAGGTGGAATTTGTTACTAAGATGTTTGTTTTGTCCATTGTCCTGAGTAATTTGTATGCTAAAACTTTTCCTTGTTTTTGACCTATCGATAGGTGATTTGAATGCTAAAATATGAGTGTCGGTTAAAACAAAATATAAGATATGGATTCAAAAAATTGTAATGAAATTATTAATTTTTATGCAATTTTAAAATTTGTTCAAAATGAGTATTTTCAATTTTGCAGTCAATTTACTTAAATTGCCCCCCAAAAAAAGGGACATACGGCAACGTTTTTTAAACGTTGCGAAAGAGGTCTTTGGCAACGTTTAAAGCAACGTNAATTTTTATGCAATTTTAAAATTTGTTCAAAATGAGTATTTTCAATTTTGCAGTCAATTTACTTAAATTGCCCCCCAAAAAAAGGGACCTACGGCAACGTTTTTTAAACGTTGCGAAAGAGGTCTTTGGCAACGTTTAAAGCAACGTTTTTTAAACGTTGCCGTAGATCATTTTTTAAACGTTGCCGTAGACCTAAGGCAACGTTGATGTATCTTTCTACTCTACAGCAACACCTTGATTTGCAACACACGTCCAAACGTTGCAAAAGGTCTGTGGCAACGTTTTTTGAACGTTGCCGTAGGCTATTTTTGTTGTAGTGTTGGCTCAAGTTGAACCAAAGTTTCACTAAATTTGGTATACAGAGTTTGCATTAGTCACAGGCTTGAAGTGTGATAAACTGCCCAAGGGTACAGAAGTCAAAAACAAAATCCTTGAGAAAACCAAACTATGAGATAATTTTTTTAATAATAGCGACCGAATCACTTGTAACGACTTAAAGAAGGTCTTCTTGAAATGTGCCAATCGGAATGATTGGTACAAGCTTAGGAGACACTACTTATGAAAGGGGTGTTCAATTTAAGAGACCTAAATATGAGGATACATATGATACTCTTTTCGTTGTCAATGACTTAGATTTCTTCACACCTATCCTTGGGGCACAGTTTATTTTAAACTGTTTATGAAATCAATACAAAGTGGGTAGGGGATAAAGGTGGACTTGACAAAGGTGAACGATTGTGACAAGATATCTTATACGTTGTACGGATTCCATCTTGTTATTCATGAATAATTGTGTCCATATTTGAACCATTTTGATTTATTACTTATTGTTATGTATTTTCATAAAGTGAAACCAATATTATGAATGACATGTAATTGTGGGTGTACGAGGCAATTTCGGAATAGAGATCTCAATTTTCGAGTAAGACTACAGACGACGTTCCTCGGATGTTGCGATGGTCTAACACAAGACAATCTCAATCCAAAATCTATTCAGATTTTTTGGACAAGACTTATGAGAGTGACAATCATATATAAAGCCACATATATTTGAGGAAGATATAATAATTCATTTTGATGATGTTGTTTTCCATTGCAGCTTCACTTGTGAGCGATGTTGTGCCCTGCTAATGAAGAAAAATTGTAGTCATACTATACTGATTTAGTTTTTTTTTTTGGAGGATGAAGTATACCCATTCTGGGTAGTCTCATTGTTCAATCAACTAAAATATAAGATTGTCCACCAGAAGGTGAAGTGATATAGAACGACAAGAACATCAATTGAGGCAAGAAATCCTAAAAAGGTAACACAATAGGACTTCATCTAAGGGATGGAGAACTTAGTGATGCTAATGGTGGGAAAAAGAACATGGCAATTTGGTCATCGATAAGCCATCAACTTCTAGCTCGGGCAAGCGTCCACCAGTAAGGTATGTGCCTTTGAATGAAATAAATGCTCTCTTAACAACACAAATGGAGGTAATTGAGAGTGGTTGGGCAAACTGAGGGGAAAAATGAACATGAGGTTCGACCGTATCGAAAAGGAAATGGGAGACCATGCGTACAGTTTGAGGGAACATGTGTCCGATGAGATGAATGTGATCCAAAATAGGTTTGATGAAGTTTCTACACAAATCGGGGCACACAAGGTTAATGATGACTACAGTGAATTTTCTCGTGCTGAAGGTGGTCGAGATATTCCCCTGCGTTATGATTACAATAACATCTTGATACCCAATGCTATAGTGGGTGAACATTAGGTTGATGCAACCGAAGCAGACATCGACAATGTTTTTGAAGTGTCTAGATAGTCTGTTGATGTGGTTGGAGTCCAAATGTCGATGGATACTACCGGTGAAAGTGTGAATGAGACACACACATTGCAACACCAGTTGATGTATACGTTGATATTACACTAACTGATGATGCCACCATTGCAAATCTCCTAAAGGTAGATGCTCTGCATCCACGCAGGCCTCAATCATTAAGGCACAAGATGCACAGTGCATTCACAAAGACACCGTACACATGCACCAGCTCTAAAAGAGATAAGAAGGATGTTCAGTAAGTTGAAAATATTGTCAAAGTAGAAACTTGCATGAATGTTTGCAATAATCCATTACAATGGCATTTTGTATACCATCATTAAATTTTTGGTCCAATGGCACAATTTAGTGATTGGATGTAAGATTCAAATCAAAATATGAATGTTTTGATTGTTTGATTATTGGCATGTTTTGTAGTTCGGTTATGTTATTACCGATGAGATTTGGTATATGGTTTCTTTTTATTTTGGTATTTCTTTTATTGTATGTTTTACTATTGTCAAACTTTCATTCTTGACAAATAAATTGTCAAGCATCACAATTAAAAGGTACCAAATTTCAAGAACTACTTTTCAAATGTCAAGAACTATATGAAATGTTGATAACAACTTTTCAATTGTCAAGAACTTCTTGAAATGCCAAGAACAAATAAAAATTAATTAAACGAAGGGTAAAATGATAATGAGATTAAATGACGAGTTAAATGAAAAAAAGAAGTGGAGATATAAACTCCTCGATTTCATTTCGATATTAGGTGTGTAATAACTATAGCATTGCATTGAGATGAAAAGAACAAGTTCTCAAACATATGAATTGGTTTCAATATTAAAAAGTCTGTATATTGGGTGTGTAATAATTACAGCATTGCATTGAGGTGACAAGCACAAGTTCTCAAACCTACGCTCTCAAACCAATGTCAATTAAATGTAATGACATAAAGTAGGAGTTGTTGCAATTACACACATGTTTTACTCCTCTATAAAAGCATGGTTATGGCTCCTAAGATTGTTCACACATACTTCCTTAGCAAAAATTACTGGTAGTAAAAAATTATTCCATCTACTATATCTTCATCTACTCAACAAACTCCTCATATTGATTTTGAGGTCTTCAGTAGACACCCAATCATCATCGACTCCAAAGACGATGAAGAAATGTATGTTATTGTTCCTTACATTCCTCAACCGAGGAACCACCGTTGTAGGGTAAGCCTTCATGCCATTCCATTTCCCGATTTAGGTGATGAAGTTGAGCAACTTGAGGTAGGATTTTGTGATCGTACTGTCGATCATGAGGTCATCCCTATTGAAGTCCTGCCTAAAGAGCGCCATGTCCTGTTTGGCATTCCTTACGTCGATGAGTTGGGCAACGATGTTGGAAAATTCCTGCCGTTATGGATAAGGTGATCATTCTAAGCTTCGATGACCAGGGTGATAGTCAGATGTCTTCTTTATCCGTTGTTGAGGATATGTAGATGTCACTAAACCATTATTGTAGTATTATTCTCATCTTAGATGTCTTTTTAGATCGTCATTTTGTGAACACTTCTATTAACAAACTTCACAAAATTGACATGATTTATGTTAAAGGAATGGTTAAGTTAATATAGTTTGACAGTTTATAAACATTCTTTAATTTGACTTGTCATTGTGGTAAAATAGGCATGTGATTGTGTAATAGTTTGACTTACCTTGTAATTTCATGTATCATATTGTTCATCAAATGACTAATAAGTCTTGAAATGAATTAATAAAATAAGTAACGATTGCAAAAGTCTATTTCAAGGTTTAAGATTCTTTTGTTATTCTCAAATGACGAATTTCATGTTAAGACGAAAACACACAATATTTAAGTGCACATATTAGTCTATGGTGCTGCGTTCCTACACGTTTTCCTGTTGTGTTTGGAACCCCTCACATCGTCCACATTTTTCATGTGTCCGTCAACCTTTCAGGTCTTGATTATTTATGTTGGGCAGGGGTCGTCTAGGTGCTCTACGTATATTTGGGGGTGAAACATGGATGGAACAAATTGCATGAGAAACAACCTAATTAGGCTCCATTCCAACTAGGCGAATAACTTTGTTGTGCGCAGTTCTCCATCACTCTGTGGTATAGTAAGGGGAATACAACTACATCAATTTTTCTTTTGTGCAAGAAGCTCAGGATGTATGTGCACACGAAATATGTCATATCTGGAACTCTTGACATGAGCATGTGTTACCTATAAGGTAAACATGTTCATGCGTACACCAACCTCCAAAATGAGTTCATCCAAGTGAAGTACTTATAATGTTGCACCGGTGTCAAACGATTTTGTTGGTTTCCCTACTATTTTTGGTGTCAAGGCACTCTGACATTTGGTGGATGCAGTTCTCCTCTCCAAGAACCACTATTGCATCAACGACCTACTATTTTCGACCAACGAGATTATAGGAAAACTTCATTGTCGCCTGAGGACTGAATTAAGGGACTCTACACTTGTTGTTCGTCATAATGTTGCACCGGTTACCACCAAAATTTGCCCATAACCATGTGGATATACTAACACGTTCCAAATAAGAAGCAATATGATATATCTACATGTTGGCATCCTGGGATGGTGCAATTTATAGTGTTTCCTTGTACTGGCCCTTCAAATGACTCCCATCAACACAAATGACCGCTCTCATGTAATCTCGAAAGCCATGTAAACTTGGCCCAAATTCTAAGAAGAAGTACAAGAACATGTTACTGTTGTCGAACTTAGTGTGTTTGATGGTTTTGGGGTTTATCTCAGTTAACAACTGGCAGTATAAAGGTAATTTCTGAAAATGTTTTTCAGGTGAACAACGGAACCATTCAAGTCTCTTCTTTTTACCCATTCAGGCTTTGTTGTAGTTAATCCGTACACCAAACTCATGTTCCATATCCTCAATAATACCTATCGGAATGTATGGTTGGTTTGTATCATCCAATTGCCACATTATGTGCTGCCTAATTAGGGCACTAGTTGCATACATTTGTGCATTCCACTGAACATCTAAAGAACATGTGTGAAAAGTTATGTACCTTCGAACTTTAAATATGTCCGAATTTTTATCTTAGAAGTTCGTAATAGCTAATGGCAATTTGTATAGACACATCATATAGTAAAAGATATAGGATTCGACTTTTTAACTTTGAAATAAAACTTCTTGGTTTATGTATAGTTGTTTCTTGCTAAAGAAGATTCGATTTTCCGCAATTTTATCCTTGATCTTTCGACTGCATTGTATTTCCAATATATTGATTTCGTTCACCTAGGGCTATATCCGTATAAGTAATCATTCGTGGCTCGTTTAGTTTGCACACACCCACTTCTTCATGCCAATACAATGCATCTTCTATTGGTAATAAATGGTCAATTTCGACATTCATCTCGTGCTCTCTGGCATTATATTGATCTGTAATTACACACAAGGCTGCTTGTGTGTGAATAGAAATGTTCTATTGTAAATCCTCATCATCGGCTACATCAGCGAGGATATATTTATATTCGGAACTTTAAATTTCAATTGAATTTGAAACTTCATTCTATTAAGATTAAACATTTCGAACAATTTATTAACAAACTCTTCATATCTAATGTCACTTCAAATAACAATTGATATTGTTCATTTCCCAAACTACTTCCACTCGTCGTCCATGTTGACGAATGTACCACTATATGAGACAATAAATCTCATAACATCCCTATATCTGCATGCCATCAACGCAAATAAGATTTGTGTTAATGGACTTCCTACTTCATCTTTTTTCCTTTTTGACAAAATCATTGGTCAATACATAGTGGATAATGTAAGCAAATGAACCAATTAGTTAATAACTAGCCCTATTGTAGCTTCTCATGGAACTATTTGTTAGCCTCGAAATTTATGACACTCGAAAACAATTCTCTTTATTTTTCACTAAGTGTAAAATAGATAATTTGGTACCGGATTTGGCCATTTTTTCAAGAGTTATCAAAATTAGACAATTTTCAATAGACAAGCATGGAATTTGACATTTTTGTAATTTTCCCCTTTAACAACTCAACACTGCATCTGTTTGACATCTTTTCTTAAAAATATTGTAAAAGAAAAAGGGTAGACACTTCGAACATGTTTGATAGGTGTAGCACGATTTGGTATCAGCCTTATCCAATGATCATCCCTTTTTGGTGTAACTAAAAATCATATTTTTAATAAATTTGAATGAAAATTGATGAGATTTGTGGTTGAAAAGTTAACAAAAGTTGTGAATCTTATAAAATGTATTGTTAAAATTAAAGATTGACTTTAACTTAAATTTTTATCAAGTTTTAATCTACACCAAATAGGACATATGAAAGATTGACACTTACCATTTGCTCCCTTCAACGAATACACAAGTACAAAAAATATATCGCCAATCTTTAAAACAGCTTCTTCCATCTTTTATTCAGTGCTTCGGATTATGCACTTAAGCTGTTTAGATAGAACTTCAACTTAAGAGCTTCAGCCACTCATATGATTTCTTTTGTTGACTTTTCTGTCCACGTAGTTTGCTATATGGCACTTTGACTTGAACCTCAGAGGCGAGGCGTAATAATAGTCTCCCAAGTCTAGGCACGATTATTTATGTAATGCATGGATTTGTGTATAAAAGATTTTGCTGGGGGATGGTTTTTACCATATCACAATATTTATACTTAGAATTTGAATATACCTGACTTGTGTGAACTGCCTGCTAGTGTTGTCTGAAATGCCTTTACACGCCCGAAGTTTTATCCGAGCTGGTTGATGAGAAATGGCTCTAACCTTTGCCAGGTCTTCAGCTTACTAATTACGAGGAGACTGATTTTAAAACGTTTGGGAAACACAAGGCATCCTGAATTGTTGCGCCAAAATGATATGCTATCTTTGTACGTTTCCAAGAAAAAAATAGATGAAGCGGTTCAATTTCTTACGTACGTAACCATCACCGCATTTAATGTGCAATGATGGCTGTTTTGTACACATCTTGTGAAGTTCAGGCGCATGAGAACGTATGGGGCTGATGCTCTGATTTGAACCGCATATGACAAAGTGGCTGATGCATTGAGTAATCCAGATTAAATTTTCAAATGAACGGTTGGATGATCCGGATCGACATCCAATGGTTGGGATTTGAGAGCCTCTGTTTATAAAAGGGGAAGATTCATGGCAAAAAATCACTTTTGCCTTCAACGCATTCCGCATTCGAATTTCTCAAAATCTCTAAGTTTTCCTTCTCTTCTTTTTGTACTTTTCACTTTTCGGATACATTCCACCATTCTTTAATCCAACTCGTAAGTGTCTTAATATTTTAACTTTAAAATTTAAATCAATGGCATCTCCAAACTCTATTGGGGAGAACATTGACATTAGTGAGGTAGCCGCTGAGATGGAAGTTGAAATAACTAGCACGGCAGACCTAGTCCAAGCCATTCAGGCTGGACAAAGTGCACTACCTTCTGGGGGGTAGGAGAGACAGTGAGGTAGCCTGGGAGGCAATCAAAATCCCATTTTATGTAAATCCGACCTACCTAGCCAACATTAGGGAAAAATACAGGATTCCATATAACATAGAACTCATCTCCCCCACATCTGATGAGTGAGCCTGCTTTCCGAGGCATGGCTGCATAGCCATCAGCGAGTTTCTCCTAAAGGCTGGGCTTCACCTACCTTTACATCCCTTTTTTAGAGCCATACTTAGGTTTGTACGGGCTGGCCCCCACCCAGATCATCCCCAATGCTTGGGCCCAATTAGTGGGGACCTACTTTCTCTGGAAGGAAACTTTCTTCCATGTTTTTCAATCTATTTTCCAACCCTTGGTCCTTGGGAAAGGGGACTCAAAAGGGTAGTACTCCCTTTGTCCGTGGGGTCACATTTTCCCTTTATCCTGGGGCCTTTCCTCCTTCATCAAAAGATGGAATGAAACGTGGTTTTAGGTAAGAGGGAAAGTGGCAGGAATGTGAGGGTGATACCGTCCCTCATGTGAAAGTTCTGACCTCTTACTTCGAAGCTCGTGAGTGTTATTTCTGCTTTTTGATTTATGTATAGACGAATTTCATGTTACCATTTTTTCTGTTGTTTTGTAAGGTCAGTTGAGCGCTTCAAGTTGAGAGAAAGTGATTGGGAGATGTTGACTGATATCTAACGCGGACCTTCCTCCTTTCGCCACTTTGATCGTTTGATTGCTTCCAGGAGATTTTTTGAAGAATTTTGCTTGATGCTTAAGAAATGTACTACTTTCCTATTCCCAAACTTCATTCTATATGCACTTAACTGTGTCTAACCTTGTTGTTTTACTTTGCAGAAAATTTTTAAAAACGAAAGCATCCCACTCCGAACATGGCTGCCATACTCGCTGTTACCTCTACATCCGGACAAAGTGGTCTGAAGCCTTCATCTGCTGGGGCCAAGTAGGTGGGGACCAAATAGAGAAGGTCAGTTAAGAGACTGGCAGTTAAAATGAATGGTGACCTCCCCTAAAGGACAAGGGAAAGAAAATCGTTGAGAAGGTCCCTAAGAAGAAACACAAATTCTCCACCACCGGGGTAGGTGGTTCAAATAATGTCCATCATCCTCGCACGACATTCTTATCGGGGAGAAGTTGTTAGTAGCATCCATAGCTACGACCTCTTGGGGACAGAAAAGGCCAGCTGCCATGGAGCCCCAGAAGCAAGAGTCTTCCAAGAATGTGAGGTCTACAAGCGATTCCACTGCTTCCGAGGTTCCTCAACGAACCGGCTCACCGTGAAGAAGATAAGTGATGAACTAGCTTCTAAATCTCTTGCCCTACTTCCTCCAGAGGTCCAAACTGTAACTGCTGCTTTTCCCAAGTACTGAATGGAAAGGTGGAAAAACTTTGTGGAGGCGTCGTGGACTTGTTTTCCACGATGATGGGCTAGGTGGGGAGGGCCTTTGGTGTTGTCATAGAGGATGAATCCCTCTTTAATAACCTTCAAAGTAAAAATCGTGGATTTTTCAATAAAGCCTCTTAGGCTGAGGTGGCTACCCGCAAAGTCAAAACAGATGCTGAGGCTCTAAAGAAGAAGAACGTTGAAGAGTCGATGAAGCTCACTTCTGCGTTGGTAAAAATTGAAAACTTGAAGAAGGATGTTCATTTTTCTCAAAGTGAAGTGGTCTCCCTTACGAAGTGAGTAGAGACATTTGATGCCCATCAGAGACTGGCAACTGAAGCTTTGGAGAAGGTCAATAAAGAGAATGTTGCTCTAAAAGAGCAAGTGGGTGAGTTGAGCCTAAAAGTTTCTGGCCTAATAGAAGAAGTGGAGAAGGCTCGACAAGAAGCTCAGCCTAAAAGTTTATGGCCTAACAGAGGTGTACCAAAGCTTAGCGAAGTACTGGAGGAGGTATGTCGACACAGAAATGGTGGAATGGCTTGAGATAAACATTAGAGGCATCAACACTTTTGAGTGAAGGTCAGAATTTCTTGAAGAGGGAGAACACGAGCCTTAGACTCCGGCAGAGGGTAGCCAAGTGATTGAGATTGAAGATGATGCTGCGGAAGAGGCTCCTGAAGCAATGGCTCCTGATGCGATCATTCCCTTCGTAGCTCACCCCCTCTCCACATGTATAGATAGCTCTTTTTTCTTTTATTTTTCTATGTAAATGGCCTCGGCCACAGTTGTAAATATTTATTTGAATGAATGAAATTTCTTTTTGCTCATGTACTGTTTTTACTTACTTTCTGTACTTATTTCTTTTCGCAAATCTCAATGTTCTTTAGTGGACACGAACCACTTCTACTTCAATAATAATATTAAACTTATGCGCATCAAACTTTAGTAACATCGAACTTATAATAACATTAGACTTAAAATAACATAAAATTTATGCACGTCAAACTTAAGTAACAACTTCAACTTTGTAATAACATCAAATTTATAATTTTGCACAAGTGTTAGGAGGTCGTGTACCTTCATAAGTTCTTGAACCTATGTAAATCAAATTTCAATGATAACATCAAACTAAAGCCCTTAACCACTTCAGACTTTTATTTGACTTTGTTTATTTATAATTTGCACAAGTGTTGACAGTTCGCTTGCCTTTTTTTCCTAAGCATGGGAGTTGAGTGGTTCACCCATGCTGAGGTTTCCTTAACAACTCTTGTTGTTAAGGTCCATGCAACATCTTGTGAGTGTAGAGGTGGTCCATTTTAGGACCCAGTTCCTCGTCGTAGTGCCAACGCGCCTCTTTATAGGGATAGATCATCTATGAAGAGGCTTCGCCTTTGACTGTTGTCAATAGGAAGTACTTCATTGCTTTTAGTGAACTTGCTTTAACAAAATTAAGAACAATTTTAACTTAGCAAGATTAATAATTTTCCTGAGCATGAGGTAGAGTGGTTCGTCCATGTTGAGGCTTACTTAACAACTTTTGTTGTTAAAGGCATGTACAGTACTTCGCGAGTGCAGATGTGGTCCATTTTAATATCCTGCTCCTCGTTGATGTGCCCACGAGTTTCTTTACAGGGATGGGTCATCTATATAATGCTTCATCTTTGACTTTTGTCAATAGATGGCATTTTTATTAATTTTAACTTGTGCAAAAATTCAAATTTTCAGACTACAAACTTTGTTTCCTGAACATGGGGTTCAACGGCTCACCCATGCTGAGACTTCCTTCACAACTTTGTTGTTAAAGGCATGTAAGCACTTCACGAGTACAGAAGAGGTCTATTTGAAGATCCCGCTCCTCGTCGAGGTGCACACGCTTCTCTGCATAGGGAATTCATCTATGCAAAGACTTCCTCCAAGATTTTTGTTTGTTGGGAGGTAGTTTAATGTACAAACAATTTGACAAAGGTCAATTTTATTAAATCAAGAATTGTACAAACTGGATATTTATATCATCACTGATATTATTTCTGCACAAGCTCTGCATTCCATGGACGAGGATGTACCTTTCCATCCATATTTTCAATTTTATAGGTTCCAGGCCGAATCTCTTCCTAAATGCGGTAGGAGCCTTCCCAGTTTGGACCAAGGGTTCATGTACCATGTTCTTTGGAAAATAAAAATATCCTCCGGAGCACCAACTCATTTAAATGAAATGACTTCTTCTTTACTTTAGAATTGTAGCATCTAGTCATTTTCCGCTGGCAAACAGCCAGTTTTGCTTGAGAATCATCCATCAATTCTTTAAGGAGCTCCAATTCACATCTCCTTATCTCGTTATTAGATATTTCATTGAAATGAATTCGACAAGGGGATGGCAGACCTACTTCAACTGAGCTCATAGCCTCGGCCTCGTAAGCCATATAGAACGAAGTTTCTCCTATAGTAGTTCTACTTGTAGTTCATATGGCCCAAAGGACTTAGGGCAACTCATAACCCAGGCCCCTTTAGAGGCATCAAATTTTCTCTTCAATGTGTACTTGATTGTCTTGTTGACAGCCTCCACCTGTCCATTTGCCTGGGGATGATGTGGGGAGGAAAAATATTTCTTAATACCCAACTCCTTACATAAGCTTTTGATCTTCTTATTATCAAATTGTCGACCATTGTCCGACACAATTGAATGGGAAATTTCTAATCTACAAATAATGTTTTTCTAGAGGAATTTAGAAGTATTGGGTTCAATAATTTTAGCAAGGGGCTCGGCTTCTACCCATTTGGTGAAATAATCAATGGCGACAATTGCGATACTAGAGTTTCCTCTTCCTTTGGGAAGAAGACCTATAAGGTCAATCCTCCATTTAGCAAACAGCTAGGGGCTGGAGATAACACTTAGCTCTTGGGAAGGCTGCCTCTGAATTGTTGCAAAGCGTTGACACCTGTCACATTTTTTTACGAACGTTTGCGCTTCCTTTTTCAAGGTAGGCCAATAATATCCTTGCCAAAACACTTTTTGTGCCAAGGACCATCCTCCAGTGTGATTGCCACATACCCCTTCATGAATCTCTCAGAGCACATAATTGGCTCGTTCCCTACCTAGCATCGAAGAAAAGGCAACGAGAATCCTCGTTTATACAACACATTATCTTGGAAGACAAAGTAAGCGGCTCGTCTTCTGAGCTTATGTGCCTCCTCTTTTTCAAAGGGTAATGTCTGGTCCTTGAGGAAAGATACGATTGGCTTTATCCATAATGGAGTATCTTCGACCCACATTATCTCTTCGCCAGTAGCGGTGGAGGGTCTAGAAAGATGCTCTATGGGTAATACAATGAACAATTCAGAATCTTTACTGCTGGCCAATTTTGAAAGGGCATCGGGATGAGCATTTTCTTTGCATGGTATTTGCACCAACTCAAATCTTTCGAAGACAGGAATGAACTCTCGCTGCATCGCCTTGGGTAAAAATAATAGGTTGAACTTTTCTTTTGACAGAAGCTCGGTTGACTACAAAGCTTATCATTGGGGGGTCCGTCGCTTCCCTGGCGTAATATCTATGGGAGTTCCTAGATTCTCCTCCAACATACGGGCCTCCAAAGATCATATCAATTTCTCTGATGAGCTCTTGGCCTACATTCGCTGTGGGGCTTCTTTTTCTTTGACCTTCCCTACCTTGTTATACGTCAGTATCTCTCCTCCTAGGAGCGTCGTTCCCTTTGGGACGCCTCGACTCAACATTCCCAGGTTGTTAGATTTGCCTAGGAGGAACATCTCTTCGGAAGCGCCTGTTCCACTCTTGATTAGCATTCTAAGGGTGCCTCACAATGTCCTTGTAGCCTTCAATGTTGTGGCTATAAGTTGATGGTACGTACAGTAGAGGGGTGCTTCATCCCTATTTCTAGGTTCAGCGCTTCGCCCTCTACCCCTCCTTGTTTGTGAGATTCTCTGATAGGGTCTGTTCTGGAATGTCGCGGCACTAGGGTTTACTTCCTTATAGGACAAAGTAGGCATTGCATTTGGCGTCGCTATAGCCAATGCTTGCCTGGGGTTGAGAGGGGTCAATTGTCCTTCATGATGGTCCATTAAATGTGAAGTTGGGCCTCTTCCTCTTTGCATTTGAGGAGGTGAGAGTCCCTGGTTAGTTCTATTCCTATAATTCCCCAATTCTTCATTGAAAATCTCACGCCTCCAGTAAGGCGTCATAACTGGTAGGGTCTTTGTTTTGTACATCTCTCCAGAAGTGGGAGTTCATGTCCAATCCTCCCCTTAGGGCCGTTAGAGCCTCCCTATTTATTACTGGCACACGTAGGTCATCTCATCCATGAAGCAGGACAATAAACTTTTTAGAGACTCGTCCTACTAGGACCGCATATCTTGCAAGCACTGGATAGGTCTTTCTCATTTTTTCTTATGGCGAAGCGCTTAAAGAATGTCTTTTTGAGATCCAGCCGGCTCCTATGCTCCCTTATGATGGTCTAGTGTACCAAATTTTGACTGTTTCACTTAAGGTCAAGTGGAAAGCTCTACACTTCATGGTCGGGGTGGCTCCCTTTAGATTCATGTGAGTCTTGAAGCTCTTGAAATGCTTTGCGGGATCATCTCTTCCGTCATACTTGGGAATTTTGGGTAGTGTGAAGTGGTTTGGCATGGTTTGGCATTGGGGCATTCCTAATGGCCTATGAGAATGGTGAATTATCATCGTCAAGATTGATGGACCTTTGTAGTTCATCAGAATTCTCATCTTCCCTAAATTGAGTCTCTGGGGACGGATGGGAAGGTCCTACTTCACTTCTGGCCCAGTCTTGCCTTTCTTGCCTATTTCCAGGCGGAGAGATCTGAGGCGCTTCATCGTGGATAGGTTCATCTCGTCTTTCGAACTGAGGAGGCTCCTGTTGCCTATTTCTAGGCATATGAGAAGGTCGATCCTGCCTATTTCTAGGTGTAGGGGGAGGTGGAGCCTGCCTATTTCTAGACGTCCCTATGTTCAGCCTATCGAAGAAGCTTACGGACCTCTGAGTTAGGTCTTCTAGTTCATAGTTTGGGGAAAATGGAATGGAGCCTGTCGTTCGGAGGCATAATTATTGGATGTATCAACTCCAACCTCCCTTTCCTGGGAAGCTTCCATCCTTGCATGATGTTGGTGTCTAGCCATTTGGCTTTGAACCTCATTTTCTTCGTGGTAGCACCCTTGTGAAATGGCAGGGAATACATTTTCTTCGGCTGAATGCGAAGGAACTGGGTATCCTCCTTGGCCCCACATGCTCATCAGCAGTTCTTGCATGGCCACGTTCTGCTGGGTTATGTTCCTCATATTAGCGGCCATTATGGCCACCTCCCTAGTAAGTTTTGTTGCTACCCTGCCCCTGCCTTTGGACCCACCTCGCCTATGCTATTGGTAAGGTTGATGGCGAGCAGTTGGGGCGACACTTGAGGGTTCCCCTTCTTCAAGGCGTTCCCTCGTCCGCCGAGGTGCATTTTCTTCACTGCCCAAACTCATGTCAACAAGCTTTTTCCTAGCTTGATGGTCCATTTTTTCAAGGATCGAATTGATCTTGAATCGAACGATTTTTTTCTTTGGATTTCCCAACGATTCTTTCTTCAAGAGCACCCCCTTTTCAAGGGTTGGAAAATTCCTTTCAATTTGCATACAATTGGCTTCTTTCCACGGGGCTCTCGTGGTTTAAATGTATAATTTTCCACAAACGGCGTCAATCCATTGACCCCGAAACATGTGATGCTTACATGGATAACAAATGTCGGGGCCACTCACGCCAACTCAAGCAAATTTCAGCGCATTTTGACCAGAGTTCCGGTGAGAAGGGAGATGAATGTGAATACGGGAGATGCTTTACGACATGAGACAAAAGTGTTTAAGCACCGACGGGTGGAACGAAGATGAATGCACTAACAACAATCATTGGTTGAATACCAAAGTAACCCATAACAAGATCAAATAATGTGTATGGAGGAAAAACTAGAAAATATCTATAGAATTTTGTAAGATCATTTATTATCAAGGGTTCAAGAGTCTAAAATCCAAGAATCCAACCCTTTTTTTAGTTACAAAGAAGTTCTATTTATAGTGCTTTGACCGACGTGGTGTCTGTTGGATCAGAACTACGTGGCCTCATTTCCTTGACTAAAGTATCACTTCACTGTCTATCATACAATAAATACATTAACAATGGGTCAGCCGCCCTAAACAGTAGGTGGACACACCTGACATTCTTTATTACAAAGGTTACATCAATCAATTTCTAAAGATTGCCTAAGGATTTTGTAAGAGACAATTTTAGCTTCATAAACTTCAGTTGGATTAGGGGCCTCAGAGGAAGGTTCTTCTCTTGAAGTGCTTCGGCTTCTTCCATCTTTTATTCAACGCTTTGGATTATGCACTTCAGTTGTTTAGACAGTACTTCGGCTTAAGAGCTTCAGACACTCATATGATTTCTTCACTTTTGACCATTGGGTGTTTGTTGACTTTTTAGTCCACGTGATTTACTACGTGGCACTTTGACTTGAGCCTCGGAGGTGAGGCATAATAAACGTCAATCAAAAAATAAAGTTGACAAAATATTATACTAAACACCTAGTCTTGTAGACCTATATATTTTGTTCATTTACATTTTTACACACAAATCTTGTTCTTCGCTATTTTTATGTACGGTAAACCATACTTGTTTATTTTTGTATTTTTGACAAAGATTCTAAATAGAATATATAATTTTATTTTATTTTTCAAAATTAGCTATCTCTGTCAACTATTGTCACGTTGCAGACTATCGTAGTACCATACTTGTATATATTGGGAGAGAGAAAATTAGATAAAAAAAAAAAACATTGGTGTTGAATTGGATGCAAATACAAGATAAAACATAAAAGCGTGATTGTTAGGAAATCGCAAAAGGAAAAAAAAAATTATGCAGTGAATTATTGTTAACATAATTCGTACCAAAAGCAACAATTACCAATAGTTTTAAACTCGATTTAGGTATCTCACTCAGAAGAGATAAAGATTTTGTAGTGCCCCTATTTCGAATTCGAAATAATGCAAGCTAAGGAATACTCAACCCACTACAAGAGGAGCAACAATAAAAGGCATGACAGGATCAATCCAAATTCTTTGCATATTTATCAGGATGGTAATTGAACATGTTATCCGCCATGTATGATTGATATGTTTAACTCTACAATATGTATATTTTTTGACTCTCACATTGTACCAGTGCCTAAATCAATTTTTTCAAGAAATTTTGTGTCCAACATGCGCTATAAAATGCTCTATCCTTGTTCATTTCACACATGATAAGTCTAAAAAAAATTGTTATGAAGATTTTTTCATACATGTTGTATAGGCACATTGATAATTTAAAATTGTGATTTGACTGTAAAATTATGACTCTGTTGCATAAATTTTTAGTTTTTGCTCTTAAGCTAATTTCATTTTTTAATGTAACAAGGGTAATAGGCACCAGGAATTCTAGGATAGTAGGTGCTTCTATGCTGTTTCTATTAATGGTGTCAAAGAAAATATTTTCTTCACTTCTTCGTATTCTTGAGATGCTTCGAAATTGTATTTTATACGTAAAATCATATGGAAATTTACCTTGTCAAATTAAGTTTATTTTGTCGATCTCATTACCTCCCGTCAATTCTTTAAACTTAACACGCTAACATTACCTTAAGAATAACACAACTGGTGCATTGCACAGGCAGATAACTAGTAAAATTAAAATATAAGAGTCATAAAAACTTCTTGTTGAGATTAATGTGATGACTATGATTACTGCTGAGTGGCGTCATGATCTCGTATCATTTGGCAGTATATTGTGACCCATGTAACATATTATGATTGTAACTTATGTAGTGGTATGTGGCAGTACATGTCATGTATTCATGTTTAGTGAAAAAGTAAGGATGCATTTAATTTGTTGTTTTTAATTTTCAGTTGGTATTTTTGGAAATATGGCGTGCTGTCGCAAGCACCCAAAAATAGTCCTTAAACCTCTAAAACTAATGTAGTAGTGGAAGTAAGGGTCGATCCCACGAAGAGTGTGTAATTCTATATTTTATGCTTCGTACAATGATTGGGGAGATTTTATATGCAATAATTGTAAATAATATAATCAATAACAAT